>BMAO01025392.1:0-26222 GCA_019973975.1 Trichonephila clavata
ATAGTTAATATTTGTTAGTGGCGAAAGTAGTGAGACTAAGTATGCATCCACAACTAAATAAGGAGAAATTCCAAATAACTTAAGGAGTTTGAATGAGTGAGGAATAACGGCCTTCAAAGAGGAATTTTCCTATCGTGCAATAGGAGCTCGTCTGCAGCGGGACAGTTCCACAGTGATGTGAGTTTAGAAGCAGTGGATCGACGAGCACAGAACAACTCGAAAAACGGCAGTGGACGAGGAACGTGACGTCATGCGCGACGATCAACACAGTTTCCGCACAGTTTCCTCCAGACAGTTGGCAGCACCTTTGTCTATTACTACAGTGTACTAATGTCGGTTTTCATCAATTCACATGATGTCTGCTGCACCGTAGATTGCGTGTAAGGGTGTCTTTATACAGGACCCCTCACGGTGAAACATCACCGACAGCAATAGGCTCATGAGCAAGAGTCTGGAAAGTTTTGTCTTTCCAGGTGAATCACGATTCAATGTGTGGGACCCTGATGGCCGCATTCTTGTTAGATGCTATGCCGGTGAACGTGGACTTCCAGAGTGCGTTGTCGAACGACATAGTGGTCTAACACCTGACGTTATGTCTGTGGTGCGATTTACTATTATGGAGAGATCCAATTTGGTACGAATTGAGGGTAATCTGAATAGCAACAGGCACGTCTGTGAAGTACTTTACAGCCGAAGTCGTTCCCTTTTTCAATGCATCCCTGGAGCTATCTTCAAGATAATGCACGCCCACATGTTGCAAAGACTGTTCGAGACTTCTGTTTAGCCTAACGCATGCAACTCTTCCTTGGCCTGCCTATTCAACGGATATGTCGCCTATATATATGAGCAGTATGGAATTTGTTTTGATCGGCGTCTTGCTCGTGATCCATGTCCTGCAGCTTCAAAAGACGAACTTTTGCTGCGCATACAGCAATATGGAATTCTATTCCGCAAACAGGCATTCAAAATCTGTTTGACTACATGCCACGTCGTATAGCAGCACTTACTGCAGCACGTGCTACACTAAATCCTGATTTCGGACACTTAATATTGTTTTTTTTGCTTTGAGCATTTCGTCATTTATTTGTACTAATACAAATCGTTGGTGGATTGAACTTCATTTAATTCTTCTGATTCCTCCATGGCGTTGCATTTTTTACAAACAGCAATTTATATGTGTATACATACATGTGTATATGTATATTACGTATATGCATGTGTGTGTGTGTGTGTGTAATTAAATCTTCTCTTTATATCTTTTTAATGCTCCTTGTTTATGTCACAATGGTTTTTTATAAAAATAATAAATTAATTAAATTATTATGTCATGAATAATTTAATGGAAGAAATTTAATGAATATTAAATTTATGTCTATTTTCAATTGCTATTACAAGATAATAATAAATAGTTATTACTTGAATTTGATTAACTATTAAGGGAAAATTTAAGAGTTTGCCCGAAATTAGTTATTTTTAATGATAATCAAGTATGCAAACACACACAAATGTATTTATTGGATTTGAAAATTTATTTATAATTTCATTTCTCAGAATAAATGCTTTTAAAACTTAAAATCCAATACCTATTGTATGTACCAGAATTTGAAGACACATTTCTTAAAATGACACCTTTATTTATATCCTCATATAATATAACTCTGTAGAATTATTTCTGAACTATAGAAATATAAAATTAGATGGAGAGCAATGCTCTTCTTATTAAGATATTTATTTACTACCTGCTTTCATACAATTATATTTAGGAGACCTTGCATTTCAACAAAATCTACAACATTAATGTAATTCATGATGATTATTCCTCATATATAGCAAGATCTAAGGAAAATTTTTTTAAAAAAATTTAAATTTCCTATTTTTTTATGAATTTTTATTTTAACCTTCACGTTGCATTAGATGTCCATCACATATTACGAATGAGCACGAATTATGTAATTTTAAGTGGGCTAAATATTTAAACCACCAACATAATATTTTATTAAAATAGATATCATGTGAAAATCTCTAATTTAAAAATTAAAATAAATGTAATTCTGATCAAGTTTCAAAAATGTAAAAACATATACTTTTGGTTTTAAATGTATTTGTTCAGTTGATGTGTGCGTTTTACAAAGTAACAATGTTATACATGAAAATAGAAACGGAAGCATCACACAAAAAGGAAGCCTTTCTATTTTTATTCCATCGAACTTTGCTTTTATTTAAAAAAGTAGAAATAATAGCTATAATCTAAACATTTATAAAGAAATTGGATGGTAGATTTATTACTACATGCGTTTTGTTTTAGTGATAGTGCTAACATATATATTCAGTAAGTTTTATATTTCAAGCAGAAAATAAATACACATGTATATTTAGTATTGCCTGATGATTTTTAAAATGTTTGCTTTGGTTATGATAATGGATGTTTTTTTCACAGTTGTTTTCAACTGAAATTCTCAATAAAAAAAAGTCTTTACTAATGAGAGCTGTTTCATTATAAATATAGTAGTTTGAGTTTCGAATGACTAAAATTTTACAAGATATTTTGTAATTTGATTATGTATCTGGTGTGCTTTATTTCACGTTACTTAAATCTTAGGAAAGAGAGCTTCAATTTATTGAATTAAATTCATTTTTTAAAACTCATCTCAGTGTATAAGAGAGAGAGTCAACATCAGAGGATTCATTTGAGCAATTGCATCATCAGTTTGGTATGATCTTGCTGAGATAAAATCTGTTATATATAAACGCTTCTAGTTATTCTCATCAGAAGAAAAAGAACCTGTCGTGTGGGGGAACCAGTGACGTGAATCGTAATTTATTATTATTTTTTTTTATCTCTGTCGTGAGAAAAGGACGATGGTATTCACTGGGAGCACGGATCTCAGAGTGATCATCAAGCCTGAGTCCAACTAAAGATGTAAGGTGGTTCGGGATACCTGGAGGAATTTAACTTGTTTAGGAACTGACTAGAAAAGTGAAGAATCACGCATTTATAGGGCATGGGAATGGTGACTGAGCACATTGCCCGGTAACCAGATATTTTTCCTGAAGTTCAGATAAAAATTCAAATGTAATAATCAGTTTCTAATTCTAATGGATATTTCTTATAATCTAATTGGTCCTAAGTTCTCTGTTTTAGGGAACAACTCTGAAAGCAATGACTTCGAAGACAGACTTATAGTTGTAATGATATATTTTGTTACAATGATGGTTTTAATATTAATAGTAATGATAGCCAATCCTTAGCTAACTCTAATGCTAATACGCTATACATATATAAAGATCAACTGCATTAAATTAGTCATTTTATTCTAGTATTGACTATAAATTAACCGAGAATAATAAGTACAATTTTTCGCAAATCTTTACATGAGTTTCATTTGAACTTTTCTATTAACCTGAGTATAGTTGTCTCATTTATTAATTAGAAATAATTACAGCTAAGAAAAATATTCAAATTTTTAATTCTTTATTTTCTTAGAAAAATATGATAAATAATACCGAATTCTTAAAAATGTATTTAAAAATAAATATTTTTAAAAAAATTCCTGAATCTCTCTATCTAAAAGTTATTAGTATAATATTGTTTAGCAATAAAATGCTTAAAAGCATTCTTCTTAATGTCAGATATACAAGAGTAAATAAGTAACAATGTAAGGAAAAAAGCATATTACAAGAAGGAATTGCGTTCAATAACATACGCTGAAACTTATTAATGTTTACATTATGAGTTAACCTTTGCAAGCTGCGTTATGAATGTAGGAAATAGATCTATATAGATTCTTTCCGGAAGCAACATTAGTAAATACCACTTGTAAGCAATATAGAAATCTATTCAATGCTCTCTATAAATGCAATACATTATATGGATCAAGAGCTACTGAGTCCAATTTCATTAAAATAATTGACACCCTGTGCATAATGTATACATAACATAATATAAATATTTACTGAGAATTATAATAATGCATATAATGTTAATTGATTTCTTAATATGCTTGATACAATTCTTCGTATTTCGAATCAAAACATTTAGTTTACGAATTCATTATCTGAATACATATATTTTATTCAAAGTATGATATATACTGGAAACTCTTTTAACAACGACTTATTAAAAACTGACTTTTGGTTCACCTAAAAGGAAAAGAAAATAAATTAATGCATATAAAATCATTCTACCACGACACGTGCAACTTCTAGACGAGAGTTTTGTTGATTTTTTATATGTTATTGCTCCAAAAACTAGTCTGATTTTATCTTTTTTTTAAAAAAAATTTCTTAGTGACAGACGTAAACTTGACGACGTAAGTAAAACAATATTGTTATTTTGATTTTATAATTCTGAAAACCTCAAATATCTTTGAATCCAATTAAATTTTTGATTATTGCTTAAGAATTCACATACAGCATTTGAAAACGTATCCTAGGTTAATCATTACTTTAAATGTGATTATAATTAGGATTTAAAGATTAATTATATATATGTAATAATTCCCACTAATATAATCCTTTTAAATATCTTTTAATTGTCAATGGTCCATCCCTTCAGGACCAACGTTTTAGTAATAAGTTATCCTGCCGACTTATGTAATCGACGTTGCCGTTGAAATGTATTCTTAATAATATGATCGCTATTGTTGATGGTTTCTTTGGATGATATTGAAGAGGCATTCCGGTGATTAATTAAAACTATGTATTCTACATCTTGAGCACATATAAACATGTTAAACATAAAGCATGAAATGGACAACACAGTACAAAGAAAACGAATGCACAATGAGCTGCAGCCGGCTACATGTTTACGCAGACAAAATACAGAAGCGAAAGAGAACGGTCTCCAGGAATCTCGCTATTTATAGGCGTCTCAAATCATATGATCTGAGTGGGTAGCTAGAGGTAGTTTAAAATACTCTCCTTAGGCGGCTTATACTCTTCCTTAGTACAAAGTGTACTATTACGAATCTAGATACTCCCTTTGTCTTACATTATCTTTAGAAGTTGATGAAATTATTTTTTTCCATAATATTATAGAAAATAAATATAGAACGAACATTAAAAAAAAAAACTAAATTAAACAAAACAAATTAAAAACATAACCCTGAGCTTCTATTTTGCGTATTCAGATAGAGTTTCTGGATTTTCAGTCACTTCGTTAAACTCGGATTTGGAGATCTTGGCTTTGAAGATCTATTTTCCTTTGAGTTAAAAACTATAGGAGTTTCCGTTCTTCATTGAGTACAACGTAAGTGGTTGAATGATAGAAATATACTATCGCATATTATTTTGAGTGACATTTGATCAAAAGTTATGTTTACTGCTTTTAAATATTCATTAATGTTATTGCATTCATTAATATATTGATGTTGTAGTGATTGTATTGAATTAAATAGAGGTCTTTGATTTTTTTTAGTCTTAGTTTTATAATGAATTGACATTCAACTAAACTAAGGCAGTTGGTTTCTAGCAGGGGATGAGAAATATGAATAATAATTGTAAATATCAAGCATTCGGTTAACATAGGAAATTAAATACATGTTAGAACAAATGGCAAGTGTCATGGGATATTGGTTTTGATTGAATGCTTCACAATTTTAGGTGAAATCAAAACTTATAGCAACATTTCCCTACAGCGCCTGCTTAAATATTCACTTGACATTGTTATATGTGAGGAGCACCACTAACGAGGTGCTGGTGAGGTCGGACTTACTCATGTGAAGGCTGCGTTAAGACGACACGGCACTCTATATGCTGGAGCCTTGAAAGGTTCGATAGTAGGTTTGAGAGAATCCAAGCGAATCTGGAAGTGAATCTTATAGACAGTCTGAGAGAGTGTGCTGGAACATCTTGAAGTGTGGTGGAGCATATGGGTCCCCCTTTTTCATCTCTTCTAGGTAGAGTATATCACGCTTTCAAAAGCGACACATGAAGTAGAATCATTTCTGTTTAGACGTAACTAGAATTACTATTCAGCTATTGGTCCTTGTAACCACTCGTGCGATCAGCTTTGATGCCAGAGTTGGCGTGGGAACTGCGCCGGTCACTTCTATGTCGGCTGGATAAAGGTCAAAGGTTAGTTTGTCCCAGAACCTAAGCATCGGCATTATTCTTTTGGGGGGTACTTTCACACGTGAAACTATGTAGCTTTTGATAATCCGTTAGTTCCTTAACAGGAAACTCTGCAGTTCTTTAATGCATGGCACTTAGATAAGATAATAAAATACTTATGTATAAAATCAAATATTTTGTTAATCCTTTATTCTTTTTTCTGCTTATAAGGTTTTTGTATTAACTGATTATTAGATGAAATACATTCTTGCTTTACGGTTTATAGGACACACTATTTAAAATATTTTATTTGAAAATAATAATGCTTTTATCTGATAAATATTTTTTTCTAAAACTTTTTTTAATGTGGAGAGTTTTTCTCTTCTTCTAGACAAATATTTATTTCTGAATAGCATTTATTCCGTACATAAAGATAAATGCGTTAGACTTTGGACAGATGTTTTAGTCAAAACTTCAACTGGATTAGAATACATTGTAATAAAATGTTCCTTTTTGATTGATGATTTGTTTACAAACTTACATTATTCAACGAGAAATAGATTCCCGTACATATTTTATCATCTTTCTTAGATATAGCTATTCAAAAATATTTATATATAAAAGATTGTTTGACAATGCACCAAAGAGAAATTTGCTATACAGTAACACGGAGTCTTCTAAATTTCAAACTATTGTAGAGTAAGTTATTTTAAATTCACAATGCTGAAGACATCAATTTCAAATACAAATTTTAAAATTTTACATAGTTTTAATATCATTAAATAAAATTAACCATTTAAAAGGGGTCTCAGGGGTGTTAATCTTTTTCTGGAGGGCAGAAAATATAAACAATATTTAAATACATATAACTCTTTTAAATTAAAATTAAATAATTCGAATCTTTTACGCATTATTTATAAAGGAATGAAGCTCCAGAAAAGTGTATAAAATATTTAAAGTATAATCATAATTTTAAAAATTATAAGCATATGAAAATAAGAAATTTTTATAAGACATATTAATTAAGTTTTACTGCGCGCACGCTATTTTCTAAAATAGTAACATTTGATGCATAAAACTTTATAGAATTATAAAATGTATCAGACACTTTAAGCCCTAGTAAATTAAGAATAATATGTCTTTTTTATTTCAAAATATTTTAAAAATACTGAAATGTTTTTAAAAATTTTTTTGAAAATATATATATTTTTATTTTTAAAAAAATATAATTTATTATTCTATTTATTTAAATTTACTACGGTGTAATAAGGATACATTTAACTTTATAAATCAACTTATTACTAGTAATTATAGCTAATACTTTTGAAAATAGAATGCGCGCAGTAAAATTTAATTAATATTTCTTATTTTCATATGCTTAGAATTTTTAAAATTATGATTATATTTTAAACATTTTACACTTTTCTGAGGCCTCATTTCTTTATAAATAATGTTTATGAGATTCGAATTATTTAATTTTAGTTTAAAAGAGTTGTATGAATTTGAATATTGTTCATATTTTCAGCCCTCAAGAAAAAGTTAACACCCCTGAGACCCCTTAGAAAAATAAATCAATTTTTTTAAAAAGGAAGACGCACATATCAGTTAAATATAGTAGAGTACATAATATTTACTTTAGTCATTTTTGAGTTAGGAGAAATATAGAAGTTGTCAGTTTAGCTAGGTAACTCATTCATATAGATATCCAAGTGATTCTTACTTATTATATTTTAGAATATCTTACTCAGTAGCGAGATTTATAAGCATTTGTTTTCAGTGTTAATTGCTAAATAATCTGTTTTATCTCTCTAATTACAGGCGATAAAACTCTGCAGAGATTAAAAAAAAAAAATGAAATTAAGTTCATTTAAACCTTCAAATGGTAGCGATTAGAAATTACATTTCCCTAACGGAAATAATCTCTGCGCTTCTCTTAAATGACATTAGTTAAAAGTTAATATATTTAAACATTTTCACTTGCATTTAGGTGGTACTTTTCCGTTTCGTGGAGCCGTTGGCATTGGTTGAATTTTTTTGCGTGAAATTAAAAATCAAACACAAAATAAGATAACATAATTTAAATTCTACATTTTAGTATTTAATTACTATTTTAATGAGGAGGAATGAAATTTTTATTTGCTTCCAACATTGACAAAAAAAAAGGTAAGTTTTGCATACCATTTGTTGCCAAGTAAATTCACACATTTTTTGCTTAAATGACTGCAAATGATTCAAATGGAAAAATGATAACATTATTTTATGTATAGAAATTATATAAATGCATTTTGCATAAAAGTATCTGTATGATTTTGAACTTAAAGAAACACTTTATAGTCATGTCCTTGCTTTTTTATATTTTCAGGTTGTATTTTTTTATTTTAAAGTTCCTTTTCTTTAAAGTACAGCAAATTTAAACTCCATGTCTCTTATCGGAGAAAAAATCTCGAGAATAAAGAGTATTAAATGTTATTTTTGATAAAAATTATGCCAAATATGATTAAAACAAGACTGTGGATTAAACTGTTTTTTAAACAGCAATGAAGGAAAATTATATTTGAAATGGTCGCTATTATAAAAATTGCGATTTTAATGTAAGGAAGGTGCAATTTTTGCAGCTGAAAAAATACCCAAATTATAGAAATAAGATCAGAAATAATAAATAATAGTCATATATTTTTATAGTTTGTCTCGGAATAATTTTTGTGACAGTTTTTTGTGGATGCAAGTAAGTTATTTTTCATTATTATAACATGGTTGTAATATTTTAGAATATTCACTTGTTTGTATCCTTAAAATAAAATGTTCAATACGTATAAAAATAAATATCCGATTAATTTTTATCTACATATTAAAAATAAAAACTTATTAAGTTTCTTAACAATATCTTTAAAAAAAACATTATAAAACATTGCAATACTAAAATTAAGCATATTTTTTTTTAAAAAAATGTATTTTACTTTATATTGCAGAAATAAGAAATCTCATTAAAAACGGAACTAAACTCACATTAAGCGTTAAAATATCTGGCATTCGGCAGTTAATATTTATTTTAAAATCTTGCAAAGTAATAATATTAAAGTTTTTGAAATGAACTGGATAAAACTCACATTTTTAAAGAAAAAGGTATATTCATTAATGAAATCAAATTGGCATCTAGTAAATAACTATAGAGAATTCTAATAAGTACTGTACTTTGCTTGTGAGAATAATCTCCAATTCTTTATTTTACAAAACTTTTGGGTTTAAATTTATTATTCAGATTAAACCGTCATACATTTACGAGCTCAAGTTAAAGAAATCCAGGTAATGAAGAAAATAATTCAATGAAACACTGCTCATAATTTCAAAAAATAAAATTATAGTAATGAAAAATATTTTATAAACACTAACTTCAATTGTTATATCATCTTACGAAATATGCAAACTTATTCAGATGGATAATAAAAATAAATGGCTTTTCTTATACATTGGTACTTTTAATATATTAGAGATAAGAGTTATTAAATATAAATGCCTACTTGAGAATAGTTTGAAACAAGATAATTTATTTACACACATATATATATTAAATATATTTTCTACAAATGTACGATTGAAGAGTAATTTCGAAAATATTTCATTTTGAAGTAATATAATTTAATGATTTATTGAAAAAGAATGAATTATTTATTCTTTTAGTTTATTAATACTCCATCTCAATGTAATATTGAATGTGTTTTTTCTTAAAAGAGAAAAATTCAAATTTTATCAAATCAACACTAAAACCTAAATAGATTTTCAGTCATATTTAGCGATTTTTCTCTTAATTGATTGATATTTTACTATTTAGTTTTATTTAACAAAAATTATGGGTCTGAAATATATGGGATGTCCAAAATTATGACTTACATTTCAAACATTGCCAATTTAAGGCCATTTTGGGCCCTGGTCGCAAAAGCCCTTTAGGCCCCCTTGGCACTGAAGAATCGAAGTTTATAACCAAAAAATCTGGTTGAGTTCAGCTTATCCGGGCCCCTGAGCGCCAACCCCAAGCGCCCAATGGATAAACCAGTACTAATTTCAAATATTAATTACAAATAATAAAAAAGTAAGGCGCAAAGTAAGGCAAAAAGTACTTACGGTTATTTTATGTTCCATAAAGAAAATACCAAATTTATTTTACAATATTTTATTGCGTGCTTTAATGTGCACAATAACAGTTACGTGCCAAAACATCGTGTCTATATGGTACTTCTGGCCACGTTCTATGAAGCATTCCGTGGTTAACATCCTGAATGGTTACTATAATTCAACTTTTTGAATCATCAATGTAACGAATTGGAGATTGGTGAACCATATTTTTCACTTATCCCACAAGAAGAAATCTAAAGCTGTTGTGTTTAGCGATCTAAGTGGGCATAGTATTGGAATTCATTTTTCCATCCATCTCTCTCTCGCCCATGGAATTTTTTCTCACTTCCGAACTCCAATGTAATAGTGCCCCATTTACACTGCGCATTTCTTTCAAATTTAAATTCTATAAAACATTCTACTGAATGCTTTGTTCGTGAAGTGAAGCCATTTTGAAACGAGAATGTTGTACAACCTGAATACTGCTCCATCTAGTTTACATTTCATTAAACTGAAGTTTTAATAATTTATTTATGAACGTAAAAGCCGCACGTGAAAGCATACATATATTTTTGATTCATATTTGATTCATATATTCATTTGATACATATATTTTTGATTTTTAGTGTATACTTTTTGGACACCCTATATCTATATATTATTCTATAGTTTGCTTCTCAAATTTCAATATTTGTGGCCCAATGCTTCATTATAATTTTCATCTCGCACCCTCCTTCCTTACAATAACAATGTATTGAATTCATTAATACTATACTTGGCGCTAAAGCTACAACACAACTTTAATTTATTATGTGCCACCAGTGTATGTAAACAACATATTCACCCAAAGTGTTAATTACACCGGACGTATATATACGTCTTTCAGAAAAACGATCTTTTCTGTGCATTGTTATCCATAAAATTATACTGAAGGCTTTGAAATGCAATAAAAGTGCAGTGTTTGTGAAGGATTTACTTTTTTATTCCTTTTCTTAAACCTCCTCCCCCAATATATAATATATGCATGCCTACGTGGGAAACGGTGGCTGGTATTGAAGAGTGAATCGCATAAATTTTATCAGCAGTTAAGGAATTAATTATAAACCATACAAATTATCAAAATAAGTGTTAATTTTTGTATATAATTTTATTTATGAGAAGCCCATGTGGTCACGGTAATTATTAAACTTGTTCTTAGTATTGTTAAATTAATTACGAAATACATTGTACAGTACTGATGCAATTTTAAGTTTATTATATCGGAGTAAATGTGTATTTTTTTGTCAGAATGTTTTTTGTTTACTTTCTGTAAATTAATATATTTTTTTAATAATCTTTTGCAACGATTCAATGCACTCTTACCCCCTCATAGAATTATCATGCTCCCTCCCCCAGGGAAGGGAGCTCGTCTCATAGTTTGAGAATAGCTGATTAACAAGAAGTAATGTTTAAAATTTCCGTACTTTTTTGTATAATGAGTTAAACTTGGTAGTTCATTAAAATGCAATGAAAACAAACTTTGTGGATGAAATAAGTCCTTTTATGAGATTTTTAATATTCTCAGTTAATAATCATTCATTTTATTTATTGTTTTTACTAACTATATTCAACGAAACTGCGGGGGGGGGGAAGGTTTGAGTGAACTAATTCTTTTAAATGAAAATTTATTTTTAAAAGGAAGGTATAAATGCATATTCAAATGAAACTTTGGCGATAAGAATTGTAAAAATATATAAATTTGTCAAGTTCGAAATATCTGTTTTATATCTTTAAGTACTGTGAGGAAAAAAAAATTGTACTTGAAACATTTACTAAACTGGATTTTTCAAGAGAAGTATCAACATTCCAGATAGTAACACTTACCAGCAAAACTTAACACTTTTTTTTATTTATGAACGTTCCCCTTTTCTTATCTAGATAACCATTCATCAAGTTTCGACGCATCTTTGAAGTGAAGAGCTAAACTTCTAGCAATATACAGTCAATGAACTGCTGAAAAATATAAAATGAAACCTCCTGTTGGTTTAAAGATGAAGCTCGATTTTCATAAAACTTAGTATCCTATTTATTTTTTTTTGCTTCTAAGGTTTCCTAAGAAATGGGAAAGGGAATTGCTTTAAATTGATATAAACAACAATTTAATCTACTCGTTGCAGTTTCATCAGCGAGGCCATTATTTTCTCAGTTTTTTTTGGAAGAATTCTGAACAGAAGATTGCTGCGAAAAGAATGCGTATTTTAAACCTTCAGTGAAAAATTTAAAGTAGAAGGCTGTTAGGTGGAAAAAATAGCACAGAATTAGCATATCATTCAAGGGGTGAAAATATATATTCATACTGGCCTTTTTTTCTGCTACGTCAATCTCTGTTATAAGAACGGAAAACAAGAGTGTGGGAATAAATGAATAACATGTGTGCTCTGAATAACAGTTATTATTTTAAATTGCTGAACATCTTTATTAGGAATAATTAGAAATACATTTTTCCTTAGGTAAGTAAAATTATTATAACGTATAAATTTATGGCATGAAAGGAAACAGCCACAGAAGGAAACAGCATGCTAGCTACAGAAAATATCAACGTTTAAAGGGTTACGTAATAAAATATTTTAACTTTTTAAGTACTTGGCTATCAAATTCAAAATAATATAACAAGGGAATAAATTTATAGCGACCCAAAGGTCCGTCGTTTTTCTTAGAGACATTTAAGTTTTTTATTCAGTGATTGAAAAAATAATTGATTACCAAGTCCTAGTTACTCCTTAATTCCTGCAGTTTTCTGAGGTATATACATTGATTCATTTAATACATATATTATTCATCATATCAGTTTGAAGGATTAATATATTTACCTATAATAAGTATTTTCAATATGGTATTAGATATTTACAAGGCATGAATATTTAAAAGATGATGTGCGTAAATTTACGGATTTAGAACACGGAAACTAATTTTAGATCGCAGGAAATTGAAAATGTTTGCTTCATAATTCCATAATTAATAATAATTGCAAACTTATTTTTCAATAAACCCCCTAATCAGTTACAGGATTTTAATTTTAATCGTATGTAGAATTTTTTTAAAAAATTGTTTTGTATATGTAGAATTACTAAACTCTTTAAGCTTGGTAATTACTTCTGATTCTTCAAGTAGGCTTATGGAAAAAAATAAAGGAATGACATTTTTGATTCTGTTTCTTTCTTTTCGTTATACCATGTCTTAAGCAAAAATATGTATATTTCATTCAATTTTTGTTATGCTTTAAAATTATAGATTTAGTATCATACAATGTTTTCTTAAAAACAAGTTAATGTTAAATTTTTTTTTGTTTTAGTGAAGTAAACCACCTCGTAAATGTTTCATGGTAAATATAAAGCACATTTCGATTTCTTTAATTTCATTCATAAAATATCTAGCTTTCAGAAAAATAACAGGCAAGATGTAAATAATATTTCAATACATTTAAAAACTTCAGCATATCTTTGAGCAAAAATTAACGGATTAGATACGTAATTTCTATTAATAAGGCAAAACTTGTATTTTTCAATAATTAATTTATGAATATCATATCAATTTATATGCAATCTAAGAAAATAAAACAAACAAATAAAAAACGTTGATTTAAACCACACAATTTATATTTAGACGGAATGTAAATCTGATTTAGAAGCAAATAAACGAATTTTCAGGTTAATTGAGCATATGAGCACTCAAGATATCTTTCAAATGCAATGCATATACTGTCATAAGAGGACCACAAATGGCGTAGAAAATTCTTTTCGACTCTCGCTATTTTCTTGTTTACGTTATTTCTCATTGGATTACAACTTTGAGAAATGTTTGTAAGAGCCTTAGCATTTAAGAGAGTTTACAGAGAACGAATGATTGTGATTTAAAAATACGAATGGTCTAATCGATGGAATAAATAATGTATTGATTACAATGGTGTTTTTTAGCAAGATGCAGTCGGAGGTAGATACGGCAATCCACATCCCAATTGTCAATGCAGCTCAGGGAAAGTGAGATCACACACACACAACATGTAGTAAAACACACATGTACTGTACTAATCCACCAGCAACCCTTGCCCACATCTGGCGAATAATGGGAATCTCAGTCGACCTGTTCATAAGTAATCACACGCTTTGAAGATGACTTCACAGTGGAGAATAAATTTACGTAGACCGTTACGACAACTACCTTTAACCCCCTTGCTGCTAAATCCCACGATTTCCACGGACAACGTAGATGTAGCAAAATTTGCACAACCCTCGATTTCCGTGGGCATGCCTTTTTTCCGACTATTTAGTTCTGCATCCCATGCTGTTCCTGTTTATGTTTTCATTTATGATGTGTGTTCATATATATTTTTATGATCTAACTCTATATTTTAAAATAAAAACTCTTTTAGAAATTTTTGTTGTATATTTTTATTATAAAATGTAGATTTAATATGTGCGTACTTTGATAAAATAACTACGCAGCGAGAGGATGTTATCATCATTGCGTCGTCGTCAGAGATTGAAATAGTATTAATCAGGAAGAACGCGAGTTACATGAAACGACATCGAATGGTTTTCGTCGAAGATTCCTTTTTCTGTCTTGGTGGTAATAGCAATCTATTTCGAGTGTAGGGCAATGTGACTTTTGCCAAAATCCATGGCTCGTTAGGCATAATCACACCTTCAGAAAACCTCATGCTATGGCGGGGATCACAGTTACGCATGATGATAGACCACCTTTGGTGTTCTATACATAATCATTGAAATATTATATAACAATATGTTTAAGCGATCCCGAAGCTAGTAGCGGACCAATTCCAGGACCCCTAGCTTAAAACACTTTTCCAACAAGACAGTACACCTATAAATTTCTTGCCATCTTAAAATCTTTTCAACAACATATCGGCAAATTACCAGGGTCGACATTTTCACAAGATGTATCTCCTCTTGAAAATGTATTGGCTGTCAAGGAACGAAAAAGTCACCACTTTGCTCAAATAATGCATAGTACTAGAACTACGTGGTAAGTTTTGAGTATCTTAAAATTGACTATACAGTAGGGCAACTTAAATAAACCGAAAAACAAAATACCAAAAACCTCTAAACATTTTATGTAAGAAATAACGGTAGCCATTAAAAAAACTGAATCGTAATACCATTGTGTATTGTGCTTGATAAAATTTGCATATTTCAATAACCTAAATTTGATTGCATCTGACTTAACTTGTATGTTTCATTGCATCCTGACCATTCTTTCCTGGTGTTATTTTTAGAGTACATACACATATGAATATTTAAACAATTAAATTTTATTTATCTCAGAAATAATCAAACTATGTCCATCGCCAGTTTTCCACATAAAGAAAGTATTAGAAAATATAGAATCAAAGCCCCGTATGTGATTTTACAAAGTTAATAACACAGACATTTATTTTATATTCTTACATTCGACTATCCAGCTTTATTCTGATCCTGGAATTAATTAAAATTCGTTTAAGGCAGCAGTCAGAGTTTTGCTGCTCTGTTCATCAACTTAATTTGTTACGTAATGGCCACAATGCTAGTACTATATTACCTCATATGGTCGTTGATATTTGAGACTACTTCATATCAATTTAAATTTGTACAAAAATGATGGCAATAGTGTTATAAAATTTTTATTAAGCTACATTTTACTCTTAATGTGTTTTTTTTTCTTGAGTGTCCACTGACTTACACATAGTTCTATGCTTTCTAGATGCTGAAGTAAAAAAATTTTAAAATATAGAACTTTACAGACTTTAGTTTATGTTTTACATTCGTGCAGTACTCTCTAATAGAATGAATAAGATAATAAATAGTACGTTTTTTTAGAATTGATGCGTCTCACATTCTCAATTAGGATATATTTGTTCCATTATTTTAAGAATTTCCTTTTCTCCACCAAGATCAAGAAATGTTTTTAAAAAATGTTCACTCACTTATTGTATTACAATCTCTTATATAGCTTGTGGAATTAAATTCTTTCAATCTTAAACATAACCCTTTTGTTGCTTGAAAACATGTTTAAATTTGAAAAAAATAAAATAGATGTGCTTTTTCGGGTGCATCATAATCTGAATCATTTTATCATAAGAAAAAAATTCTTCAAGGTGCTTGAAAATTTTAATATTTATTGCTACTTAAATATTTATAATATGAGTGAGAAAACATGAAATATTTTATGAGTAGTATTTAATTTTTAACATCCAACAAATTTCAGCAGTTTTCTCTGATTCATGATAGTTTAATATTTTATCTCTCAATTCGGGTTCATTACTTTTTTTAAGCATCTTTCATTTATATTTCCACAGGATTATGCCCAATCTGCCATGATGCATCTTTTGTAGCTTTTATTCGGGCTTTTTCAAAACTTACCTGGCTGACACGATCCAGATCTCTACTGAATTAAGCAAGTTTAGGCTCTGGTGAACAAGCGTATGAGACAATCCTTGGAACAGACCAATGTATCTCACCAACCAGAAGGTAAATCACAAGAAATCCTGCTGGGAGACAACCTCCAAATCTACAAGTCAATGCACAGCTGAATATCATCTTGCTTCAGGGACGGAAGGGGACCAATGCCTCATTGACTTTTTTCTTTTTTAATTAGCATTTCGTATTCAATTCATGTAAATGACATTTTTTTTAAATTTCGTCTCATTTAGATAATTACTCCTTGGTATATCACTTTCTTATGTAAAATTTTATACATATATATCATTTCATTTTTAACTACACTAAATAAATAAACTGCGTAGAAACTAAGGTAACATGAAGAAAATTTTTACAATTTGTATTATCAGAAATACCTAATTCAGTGTAATTGATAAATTGTGTAACGTACATAATATGTTATCAATATAATGTTTCTCCATTAAAATATATGGAATATGAAATTGTAAGACTAATATCCCAAGTACTGAGTAATTATATGCATATAAATTCATATACGGTTAATGTTCAGAACAAAACTAAATTGAATAAATATTGTTTTCTCTCTTAAATTTTTCTTCTCTAAAATGAAAACAATATATATTAAATAAAAAAAAGGCTATAAATTGTTTTTTATTGCTCCAATTCAATAATTATTTCATTAAATTCTTTTGTTAACATAAAATGCTTGGATATAGTTTGCATCGAATAAATTGTAAAATCATTCGTATTAATTTAAAATTCAATTAACTGCTTTAAAAGACTAAAATAATATATAAGTAAAAATATTGAATGCTTAAGAATCTTCTCATGTTAAAATTAAACATGTTTATATTTTTATTGTTATTTGCTTAAGTTATAATATGATGACAGTGTATTCAATTTTTTTTTCTACATCAACGAACACCCTTAACTTTTAATTAAGCAAATAAATTAATTAAATTTAGGAAGTCGTAATTAAATTTACTTTTCAAAGATTAAAAAACCGTACACTGATTAAATTGTGTAAAGTATGAACACTTTATTTTCCGTATTATTTTTTCAAAAAATAAATTTACATTAATAACACAAAATTGTAAGAAATGCAACTACTTTTAACTACAAGTAATAATTAAACAGCGGTATGAAAGAATATAAAGCAAGAAATGAAAGAACTGTGCTGTACAAGTGCTTATCAATAGATGCGTATCTGTGTTTACTTTTTTTTTACATTCTGCCATGGCATAAATCTATTCAATACGTAAGGAAACATTTGAACTCTAAAGATACTATATACAAAGTTCGTTATTTTTAGCATTTCATTTTTTGGCAACTGAATGTATTTTGTACTTAAATTATAGCCAACTCTATATACACTCGTTTTAATTTTGTAAACTACGTTATTCAATTTTATTATGTTAGGCAAAAATGTAATACTAGCTCACTCTATAGAAATTCTTGCAAAGGACCTGCTTTGAGGATACAAGTTTTTGGCTGAATTGACAGGGAGCGTACTATTGTGTAATGAAAGAACAATCCAATGGAAAATTTGATCGTTTAGTTTTAGAGAGCCTTATCAACTTACTGTAGATCAGTGAAGCTGAGGATTCAGTACATGTGCTTCCTTGCATTCACATTACAAAATTGAATTATCTTTGAAATGAATTCTGATAGAAGGCGAGAAATAAAAACTTCAAATCGGAGAATTATGTCTTTTTTTAAAACCCTAGATTGACATCGAAATCAGATAATTCTTTGTTGAAAGTATAGTGGTATCTGGTCCTGCCACTTTTCCAAACCATTCATGTCCTCTTTTAAAACTTTCAGCTAGTCTGCGTTCCACTTTGATGGTAAAGTAGTCCATTGGCATCAATCACTCTGTGTTATCCTCCATTGCAATGGCCAGACTCTTCCTGCTGCTATCATTATCCTTAAGCAATTGGTTATGCATGGAAACTTTTAGAGCATCGTCTCTATTGTCCTGACTTGTTCATTTTTCTGACTGTCAATTACTCGATAAATTCGAAATAAAAATGATAACTGGCAAGATGCCTTCCAAGACAATTTTCCCTTATAACTTCATAGCTTTCACCATACATTTAGAGTTCCATCTCCTACGAGAAAGATGGCAGGAGATAAGAGATACTAATGATAAATAACCTCAATTTCAACTGATATAATTTTCAGATTTCGCAAATTCTTCATCGCCACAAGAAGGACGCTAAGGACATTTGTACTAGCCTAATCAAATATAATGAGATTTTTTGCATGTCTTTGACTTTATTTTAAAAGCTCGTTAAAGTTAAACATATGAAGATATACTTTTAAAACATGCAATGCTTATAACTGATATTAACAAAACATTACAGTATATTGTGATAAGATAGCAAAGATGAACTTTTTGTATTATTGTTTAAGAGAAATGTAAAACTGCTGTCAGTTTTAGTTATATTTTGAAATAAAATTCAGCTAGGAATGGGTCACTTTCATTTGTTGGGAATTTGAATTGAATTCTGACCGGAAAAAATAAGTAATGCAAATTTTGCCAATAACAATTTGAGTAAGATTAGAAACTTATATTCAAATAAAGAATAATATATTAATTTTATAAAACAAACAATTGGCTTCATGTATTGAATGATCAATTATTTTTATGAGATTTAGAAAATATGACAAACTATTTAGAAATAGTTACTTACAAGTACATATGTAGTAAACTTTAAATATCTATTTACAATGGCATGCAAAATACTTTCCTTAAACATTCTAGAAAGGCTTGTAACATGAAAATAAACTCTCAACAATAATATTAAAAAAAGTATCAAATTATGTCTCAGACGAAAGTGTGAAACAATAAATCTTGTTAATTTGTATAAACATGATAAATTAATGGAATGGTTCTACTTTTTCCCAAAACAACTACTCATGGACTAACATATTAATTTATTGTCAACTTCACATGCTTCACTATGGTGGAAAAAAATGTGAATATTTTGTTGAAAAATTAAGTTATAGTTTCGAGTTCACTTTGAATTAAATAAGAGTGAGGTATACATACTGCTAATGAAAACCTAATTAGATTTTTAAAAAAAAATTTAAGGGCTCTAAAAACCATACGTGTATATACCGAACTTCTACCACGTCAAGAAAAACTAGAATTAATCTATTTTAGAGCAAAACTTTCCTTTTCTGTCAAATGGTTCTTAAGAATTTAAAATAAGGATGAATCTTCCACATCGAAATTTACATTTTATGCTGGTGGAGCATTTCGAGATTTAGAATTAAGATGAACCACTCTTCCAGTGAATGAAACTTTCAATTTTTATTCCAGGAACTTCGCGAAGTAGAATAGAAAGATTATTTTATATTGCATTTTCGTCCAGTGCGTTTTTCATAGCTGTACATAATTTAATAATTCACAACTAACGTTCCATGCAGGGTGGTATTCAAAAACACGATATCTTGGAAATTATAATTTATATGCCTTTGAATACTTTCTGTTTTTGTTTTTGATTTTGAAGCATTCAATCCATCTTTATTCCTAAGCTACACTTTTGTCAAATTTACGTACTGAGTTCCAAATTTAGCAGTTACATGAGGATGACTTATGAATTAGTATAGAAACATTTTATTGAAACGATTCATACATGGAAAAATACTACATATACTATTCGTATAAATGTATATCTCTCTCTCACTCATATCCTTTAATTTTGTTATCAGTATCTCTACTACCATTCTTGTTTAACTTTACGGTAATGGCAGTGTGAATTTATGTGGTTAGTATCCAAAGTTATGTGTATCACAATATGTACAGAAAAATAAATCGCATTCAATTAATTAATATTCATTGCCTAATGAATAGCAAATCATTTAAATACAATGGATGTAATACAAAAGAAAATGTACCTCTTTCACATGTATTGCTTATATTGGCATAATTACTGTTTTTACCATACATATTGTTTACATATGTACAAATAGTTATAAAACCTAAAATTCTTGATCTTGACTAGTTATCTTAGATTTTCTAACTACTATATATATATATATATTTTGTATATATATATATATATGTCAAAAATATTTCAAATACATAGTTTGATCATTACAGAGTATTATAACAATATTTTTTATTGCTATTCATAAACTGGCCTAATTCGGTTAACTAAAAGATTTCTCTATACATAATGTAAAAGAAGTATCTCAAGGAAAAATATTTGTTGATAACTATCAGCATTTACATGAAAAAAATTAATAATCAAGTCTTTCTCTTGAGTTTCCACAAAAAAATTCTCCGGTGATTTTTTTTTCAAGTGTATAAAAAACCCAAATTTATGAGGCGTAAATATTTTTTATACATACTTACGCTCTATAAGTTTGTTTAGTGTTAATCTTAGAATATAGAGAAAAATGAAGATATTCTGAAAAATGTAGTCTCAAGGTATTCGAAAATTTAATGTCACAAACATTTCATAAGAATTCAGAATTTTGAAGATCTATCATATTAATCATAAACCACATGTAAGAATGAATGCCATATTCTTTCTGGTTGTCAGAATATTCTGCTTAGCTTTAATGAAATAAAATTTATAATTCCAAAAGGAATGAGTTGTCACAAAAATTTCATAAATTATTGAAAATGGCATATTCTATGGATGAAATCGTTCTTTATGAACGACCGACTTAAATAAACACCTCACATATTGTCCTTAAAACAATTTTTTTAAAATTTTGACAGTTGATTGAAAAATTGTAGTTTTGAAAACAAAATATTTCTGAAAAGGTATAAATTTTAATATAAAATAGCTAGTACATATGCATTTCTTCAAGAAGTTTGAAAACTCTGACGATTTCTGAGACTGATGTTGTGTGTGTGTTGGAACAGTGGTTTAATTATAATAAATAAAATAAAATAAATGGTAGAAAATAATTAAACAACTGTTTTTCTTCAAGACTAATCTTTTATAACCTCATTATTTACTTCATCACATTTAGGTCAGAAGATACCGCAGCTATTAATTTCGGTTAAATTAGTGTTTTAATTAAAGTACACTGTGAAACACATTCCTTTCCCTTCATTTTACACATAACTGATAATAAAGCATTACTTTGCTTTATTTTAAGTAAACACATTTTGGTCATGTCAGAATTATCACAAAAATTCATTTATGGATTTAATTAAAAATAGAATTAGAAAAAAAATTAAAAAACTGAAAGGGGCAAAAATAATGTCTACGAGGTTCTTTTTTCCCCATGTTTTCATTGATATATGACATGTTATTACGCAAAGTATTAAGAGGAATGTAGAAAAAGAGCGGTTAAAAAAGCAGGGAAAACTTTGGGAAGAAAACCAGCGTGTTTTTTTTTAAAAATAAAATGATTTACTAAATGCATTATTTAACTTTTATCCTGCTTAGAAAAGGTTTTTAATTCTAGACGAAAATTTTAAGGCACATTCACCAAAAAAAGGAAAAAAAATTGGATAGTCAAAACTTTCTCATCGTAGCTTGACAATATAATAAGCTAAATGCAAATAAATAAATAGTGTTACAATTGAATAATTTAGTTGTCATAATTTATGAAAACCCAGAAATAATTTTCTCATTACTGATGATTATATCTGGGATTTCTTGGGTCTAGATTTTCATCAAGAAGAAAAGTAAAAGCTTAGCTTTTAGAAATTTCTGCTCGTATATTTCCGAGTTATAAAGAATTAATAATATAAGCTCTCTAAAATAATGAACTCTCTTACGCATGTATGTATGTATTCGAACATATTTGTTAATTTCTTCATTGTTGTGAAATTTTCTGAAATTTAAAATTGAGCCTTTTTGCATGATGAAGAATCAAAAGTTTTGAAATTAGCTCGTAACCTTTTCAGAAAGAAGCCTTTTTTATTTTTGTTTTTATAAAAAAAATATCATGATTACATCAGAGAACATTAAAGTGTTAGTAGATCAAGCATAACAAATCGGCGCCATCTAAACTTATTTTAGATTTGTGTTTCATAATGTTTAAATTCCGATAGCTCAGCATATTTTACTTTAGTTTCAAATGGAAGGTAACTCTAAAAAGTGTCCAAAGGCCGTGACTGTAATAGGAAATGGAAAATGATTGAAGTATTAAGATTGGGGGATTTTTGCTAAGAAAATAGTAGCTATTCAACGTCATGTGTGAATTTGTAATATGTAAGACAGGAAAACAAACATTGCGATTGGGAATTAGATTTTCATAACTTATAACAAAATATACATGTTAGTGTATGTGTTTGGGCGTGCGTGTATTGTACGTTATATGTGTATGTATATAAAACATATTTTCTTAAAATAAAAATCATTTTCTGACAAATTAAACTCAAATGTTATAGTATTCTAGATGTATAATGTGTGTGCTAGTGTAGTTTCTACTCAATCTTCCTTTTATTCTTGTGGTGCTATGCTACAGATGTGTGGTATTTTAAATTGATTGAATGAATTGAATAAAAAATTAATTTTTTTTAAAATTTTGTGTAACATACATATATTTTCCAATTCATTCGGATAAACGACGTTCTACTGTAGATGTTATTTCTAAACATTAAAACTATTTTCATGTTTCACTGCGTTTTTATTGCACATTTCTGAAATACACATATATATTACTTTAAATATAATATTTCACTAGTTGGTCTATTTCTTAGAAATGATGTCTGCAAAAATATTTCATATCGATAACTGGTATTTCAGAGCATAAATTCACATAATGTTTACCTAAACCAGTAAATTAGTTTTATCGTCATCTTGAAGGAGAGAAGTTACTGTTTCCAATAATCTAAAACTATTAAAAACATTTTTTTTGCACTTTTTAAGAAAAATTACTATTGGAAGCTACTAAACTAAATCGACATTTACTTTCCCTTAAAAATAAACAACCACACATTAATTATTAGTGAAATTCGTTTTTTCTCTTCCTTTTAGGACATAATTCATTGCAACAAGTTCCAGCTTATTTGTCACCTTTATTTAGTACCTAAAGTCAAGTGTTATTAAAGAGGGAACCATCAACTTCAACATAATTCAGTTTGCTTAAGTCGAGCATTTATTAACTTTAAGCACTTATTAACTACCAGTTAATTTTGGTGCATCCATTTAAGGATTAAATGTGTTCAATTTATAACAACAATGTTTAAATTTAAAAATATTTCTTAAATTTTCGTTATTGATTGAAATTGAAAGTATCAAAAATAATTATTCAGAAAAACAAACATTAAAATTATAACAACTATTAGTGCAGCAATTCTCAAACTGTGGGACGCGTCTGCCTAGAAGGACAGGAGAATATGGAAAGTTTGAAAATAAAAATTATTTTAAATAATTATTAACTTTCTGAAAAGAAGCAAAACAATATCCATTTTGACTGATTAAAAATACACGTTGTATCTTAATCGCAATCTGTTACAATTTAAAAATTGGATTGGAAAATTAACATAATTTATAGTTTCCTATTATTTAAATATAACTTACTTAAATTATGAGTTTCTTTAAGGTAACACACAAAATTTAATATATATATTGATCAATTGTACGGTTTACAATTAAGATCGTACAGAAGATTTAGCGTATGAGTACATTGTTACTGCATTCAAAGTATTGTAACTGTACGGAGGATGCAAAATTATGATTGAAAATTGGATCGCAAATGTTGACAGTCTGAGAAGTACTGTATCAGTGATATTATTTGCACGAATAATTATTTTGCGCTAGTTCAATTTAATTTACATTTAAACTTAATTCATTCGTATCCAATTGTTCTTCAATGCACAGAGCTGTTTGTGAAATATAGAAAATGTATGGAAACTATTTTTAGAATTTAAATGGGATAAAAATTATACATTGTTTTCACTCTTGTGCGTATTAATTTTAGTGATTTTGTCAAAACTTCTAAACTTTTGGTTAAAATTTTTAATACGTTTTTTCAAAATATAATTAAAAACAAGCATTTTTATAAGAGAAAATTTGAAAAAAATACATGACATATTTTATATTATTCCTGATATTTATATAATATTTGTATATTAAAATAAGACGTATTTTGATTTTATAGCAACATACAGTTTTAACGTATTTTAAAAATAATTTATCAAAGGAATGCTGTTTATATTTAAGTGTTATTATTTATATATATATTTTGTAAAACCTTTTGTATGCTAACATCATGCTTTTTAACGAAACTAAAATGAAAATGATTTTGTAGTTGGTTACATTTAACAAGAAAATACTGCATTATTTACGAAAATGAGAAGAGTTATTTTTAAAATTGTGCTGTCTTGAAAATTTTTTCCTTATAAATTATATTTTTATTATTTTACACTTTGGTTGATAGATTGGCCATTTATTTAATTCATATTTCGAAGCGAAACGAGATTTTTCAGTGACGGATTTTGTAAAGATAAATTTTGGTCAGATCACGAGGACGATATTCCAGTTGGTACACCAATCTAAAAGTTTTTCATGCAGTTAGAAAAATTTAAATCTCATTCAACTTTACAAGAATAAGCCGCTCTATATAGCAACTTTTTATTAGTACCATGACTAGAACCGTCGATTGGACAGAAAATCTCCGAGTCCGAACATGAATTTTTGAATACCGTCTCCTCTTATGATCATTGTATAAAATAATACTGCTATCAAATTTTTCAAAGCTTGGAGCAAATTATATAAGTTAGTTAAAGTTATTTCGATAAAAGACAAAGTTTACCTGATGTGTTTTATTTGAAAAAAAAAACAAGCTGAATATAAGTTTTATAAATTGAATTTAATTCAAGCTATTCAACTACACTCATGTCCATAAATTAAGGATAATGAAGTTCAGGCAAAGAAACAGACAGAAGCAAAACAAATTTGACTTATTTGTAAAGTCTATTTATTAAACAAAAAGGTAAAGAGCAAAAAAGATGCTATATGTTTGACATAATTAATAAAAATTGCAATTTTTACTCCCTTGCAAATTTCAAAAAACGAAACTATTTACAAAAAACAGTATACATGGTTAGTATGATGGATAATACGGAGTATGTCTCCGGACGATGCAATACAGGCCTTACAACGCCTACGCATGCTGAGTATCAAATTATCAATCTGATCTTGAGGAATATTACACCACTCATCAAGCAATTCCCTCCAAAGTTGCGGTAGACACGCGGGAGGGAGTTGACGGGCTGCAATTCGTCGGCCAAGCATATCCCACACATGCTCTGTTGGATTCAAGTCCGGTGAGTATGCTGGCCAATCCATACGGGTGATATCCTCCGATTGAAGGCATTCGTCTACAATGTTTGCGCGGTGAGGACGGGCATTGTCATCCATAAACAGAAATTCAGCACCCATGGCGCCCCGAAACAAACGTACATGTTGTAACCAGAATGACATCCCGATAGATGTGGCCTGTCATCGTTACACTCTGAACATGCAGGCCAGTTCTGGAACCAAGAACAATTCCTCCCCAAACGAGCCATCCTGCACCACCGTAACGGTGTCTTTTAATGGTGTTCTCTTGGTGTAATGGTACCTGGCGCTCTCCATATGAAAGTCCGGCGAGAATCAGACTGCAAACTAAACCTGGACTTGTCGGAAAACATCACACAAGACC
>BMAO01025392.1:48784-114611 GCA_019973975.1 Trichonephila clavata
AAATTAACGATTCCTTGAATCGTTATTGTCTTAAAGACAATATTGTTTTGAAACCATTCATATATGATTCATCTCGAATCAAAAGTAGATTTGTTAAAAGTAAACAATTCTGTATCTTCTAAATAGAATTTTACTTCAATGATTCATCTCGAATCGAAAGTTGTCTTTATTTTGAATGTTAAAGAGTTCTACATAGAATTGTGCTTCAATGATTCATCTCGAATCGAAAGTAATTAACATTTTCAAAGTAAATGTTCCTTATTTGTTAACATAATTGTAATTTTACGATTCATCTCGAATCAAAGGAAATTTCATCTTGAAGTTTAATTATTCTTAAATTTTAAACTGTCAAGGTGACAAAATATATTTGTTTTGAAAAATTGTTCTTTTATTTTAATTAGAACTATACTTAAATAATAGAAAAAACTTTTCTTATCTACATATATTCACATATTTGTATGTTTTATGTGTCGCAAGCAGTCCATTGCTTAATTATTATTTCTAAAAAGAAATTACTTTGAAACATTATATTTGAATGCATTTTCATATCTGAATTTACCTAAAGCGTACGTCATTATTGCATAATTGTGTTTAAACAAAATTATGAAAAGTTTATTAATTGCTTGTGTATAAGTAATACCTAAGCAGATTAGTGCTCAGAGGTCTGGTTTTCCATTGTGAAAACATTTTATTAATATTTGTGAAATATTATTCCGTTATCACAAAAGAGCTCTTAATAATCTTTTCTAACTAAAACGAATTTCAACTGAATACTCTAAATTGGAATTCTTAAAATTCATTTTGTCAAGAATAATTCTTTTGCAAGTGTAATCGTATTTCTTATGTTATTTTATTGCATGCATATGTAATCTCATTTAAACTGAAACATTTCGTAAGCTTTTTTCGTTTGCTCGAGTAAGCTAATTTTATTCTCCGCGCACTAATTTATGATCACTCATTGCGCTGAATTAGTCATAACATCCGCTGTGCTGATACTAAGAAAAGGAGATTGAAAACCATCTTTTTGTTACTTTTATTATGGTTTGATGAGTAATGTATTTTTTCCCCAGCTGGAATATAAATCCGACCGAAAAGTGTTTTCATTATATATTCTTTTTTTTCTCTGAGATATACTGTGAAATGTTGTAATCATTTGAGAATTATCTGGTTCTTATAAATTCAATATATTTCTTCAGGGAAACCTGTGTGTACAAGTTTATTATGCATTTTATGTTCTAACTTGATTTATAACTCTTATTTTCTTTGATATTTTCTTAAATGAAAGTTTCAGTGTTTTGATTTCAGCTTCAGTGTGTTAGGAAAATACTATTTTTTTTCTTCTCAAAAAGAAAACCATTCATTAACTTTTTTTTCCGAACTGAACTTTATCACAGAAAGTATGGCATTTCTCACGAAAGGAAAAAAAGAGGATTTGAGAAAGTTGGCTTGGGAAATGGACTCTTCTGTGGGTGAAGATTTACGAATTTTAGACATAAAACATTTGATTGTAAATTCTGAAAAATACGAAGAAGCTTCTATAAAAAATTTATTTACGAATATAATTGAGGAACGGCTCGAAAAAATTAAAAACGACGAACAAGCAGCAGAACAAGAAAGAAAGAAAGCAGAACAGGCGGAAGAAGAAGAAAGAAAGAAAGCCGAACAGGCAGCTGACTTGGAAAGAAGAAAGGCTGAAATGGATTTGAGTTGCAGAAATTGAAACTGCAACTTGAAGCCAAAATGAGTGGAGTTCCGCAAAGTAACGACACTGATATCTCGGAGCAGCCTAAATTAGAATTGAAGAATCTGATTCCCAGATTTAACTCGAAAGAAGACGACATGGCTATATTTCTCAAACTATTTGAGAGACAATTAAAATTTTTAAAAGTACCTGATAACCAATGGGTTGCATATTTAATTGGAGCCTTGCCAAGTGACTTAGCCACACTCATCGCTAGGGAATCCGAAGAAGAAGCGCAAGACTATACGCATGTCAAAGAAATGCTTTTGAAGAGATTCAAACTCTCCGCGGAAAATTTAGACAACTTTTCCGGCAACACAAGAAAGTTCAAGAGAACACATGGAGAGATTACTTTTTGAAATAAAAAGTTATTTCGAAGGATGGTTGAACGAATTGAAAATTGTCAACTTTCAACAGTTAAAAGACCTAATCATATCTGACCAAATTAAAAGACATGTACCTCCCGAAACAAGAGAACACTTCATGCATGAATGGTCAGAATGGGTGTCACCTTCAGACTTAGCTGACAGATTGGATGCTTATTTCCTCATTCGAAATACTACTTCAGTAAAGAAGACTGTCAACTCAAAAGAAAATTCTTCTAAACCTTACGCTCCAAAAAGAAATTCATATGATAGTAGATTTGATAAAACCAACCAAGCCGGTCCTACTTCATCTTTCAATAGAGGTGATAAACTGAAAACTGATGACAGATCAGATAGGCCATCTGTATCTTGTTATGGTTGTGGTAAGCCAGGGTTACAAAACCCAGATGTCCAAATTGCAAACCAGCAGTGAATAAGGACTCAGCAACTTTTAGCAACATCAGTTTGCATTCATGCTCTTTAACTCCAAATCAAAGTGCGGTGCTGAAGTTAGCTGTAAATGGCATATGGGGCACTGCATGCGCCGATAGTGGAGCCAGTCATTCAGTTGCTTGTATCTGTATTGTCAATCCTTGTATCTCCTTTTACAGAAAGAAGGAGCCAATTTCCAAAAGACTCAAATCACTATGTCCCTCGCTGACGGCCATAAGTCCGAGGTGGAAGTCTACACAACCAGTGTAGTTATCAGACTTGAAGAACGTGTAATCCGTACACAATTAATAATTTTGCCTTATGCTAAAGGAAACAGAACACTTTTGGGAATGGACTTTTTACAGAAAGCTGGCATTGTTTTAAACCTGAAACATCGCAACTGGTTCTTTAGTGATTCACCCCATCGAACCTACGATTTTGTTAAAGAAGCAATTATTCAAGAAGTCCAAAGCAGACCTAACCTTGAGGAAAATACATGCTTACTGCGTGATGATGAAGGTAAATGTCTAACGCTTGACCAGAAAAATGAACTGGGAACATTGCTAAAAAAAGTACGAAACTGTGTTTGAACCAGGGGGAGAGCCCACTCCTTTTATGGAACACCGTATCAACACCGGAAATAGCCCTCCTGTTTCGGTGCCTCCGTATAGATTACCTCCAGCAAAGAAAGAAGTTCTTAAGCAGGAACTTGATAAACTTTTGGAACAGAACATCATAGAAGAGTGTGAATCTCCGTATGCAGCCCCTGTAGTGCTCGTTCCAAAACCGAACGGGAAAATTCGGCTTTGTATCGATTATAGAGGCCTCAATGCTACGACAGTGGCCGACTCTTATCCGTTACCTAGAATGGATGACCTGCTTCACGAAGCGAAGCACACACCTTTTATGACAACTATAGATTTACAATCAGGTTACCACCAGGTGAATGTTTGTGTTTCTGACAGGGACAAAACAGCATTTGTTTGTCCATTTGGAACTTTTCGCTACCTTCGAATGCCTTTTGGTTTGAAAACGGCCCCAGCCACATTTCAGAGACTTATTGACAAATTTCGCAGTGGCCTAAGTGACATTCTTATACTTTCTTATCTTGATGACATCATAATCCTGTCCGAAACCTTCGAAAAACATCTTACTGACCTCAAAGCTGTATTTGAGAGACTTTTACTATTCAAACTACATGCAAATCGTAGTAAATGTAATTTTGCTTGTGATAGGGTAAAATACCTTGGACACTACATCACAAGTTCAGGCGTGGAAGTAGATCCTGAAAAAACTTCTGCTATCAGAAAGATGCTTCCTCCCAAGAATGTAAAGCAAGTGCAGTCATTCCTTCAAACCTGTTCGTGGTTCAGACGATTCATACCTAATTTTTCAGAAGTAGCCAGACCTCTCAGCAACCTTACAAAGAAGAATAGAATCTGGTCTTGGGGAGAAGAAGAAGAAAAGTCTTTTCAAACTTTGAAACAACTTCTAACAAGTCCTCCTGTTTTGAAACAAAGTGATGCCACGAAACCCTACATTCTTCGCACTGATGCTAGTAATCATGCCATAGGAGCTGTCCTCTTGCAAGGTAAAGGCGAAGAAGAGCATCCTATAGAGTATGCAAGTCGGTTGTTAACTGCTGCTGAGAAAAACTACTCAACCACCGAACGAGAAGCTCTCGCCGTGGTTTGGGCACTTAACAAATTTCGGTTACATTGAGGGCCAAGAAATTACCGTTGCATCCGATCACCAACCCCTAAAATGGCTTCTCACCTTAAAATCGCCTTCAGGTAGACTAGCAAGGTGGGCTCTGCAACTCCAATCATACAACCTGAAAATGGAATACATTCCAGGAAAAGCAAATGTCATAGCTGACTTATTATCCCGTCCCGTATGTGGACACAAGGAAGAGTTCTGTGAAGTGTGTAGCGTGACTATCGACATGCCTAGTCGTAGCACTGCAGACATACGAGCGGAACAACTGAAAGATGGAGATATTAAGAAAATAATTGAATCCTTTGAAACCCTTGTGAAAGATGAAAACTACGCCAATTGGACGAGACGTGGATACATAATGAATCAAGGACTTTTATATCGGTACTCTCCTGACTCCGAATCAGAAGAAGCCCAGCTAGTGATCCCCTCTCATGAGTGGAAAAATATTCTTCAAGAATACCACGACTCCCCAACTGCTGGACACTATGGAGTTGATGGTACGTACCATCGAATCTCTCAGAGATATTATTTCACTGGAATGAGAAAATACATTCAGGAATATATCAAAAATTGCAATGAGTGCAACAGGTTCAAGCCATCAAATCAGAAACCATCTGGTTTGTTACAGACTCCAGTGTACGGTCAACGTTTTGAAACTATCGCCATAGACTTGTTTGGTCCATTACCAGAAACCTCTGACGGTAAAAAGTGGATTCTAATTGTTGAGGATTACGCAACAAAGTGGGTCGAGCTCTTTGCACTGCCCAATGCTACAGCAAAAGAATGTGCTGTCACTCTTCTAGAAGAAGTCTTCTTGCGTTATGGCCTACCCAGGCGTATTCTCAGCGACAACGGAGCACAGTTTGTCAGTGCAGTCATGCAGCAAGTGTGTTATCTGCTGGATATAAATCAAGTGTTCACTCCAGTTTACCATCCACAAGCCAATCCAGTGGAAAGGAAAAATAGAGATTTAAAGCCTCGACTTGCAATCTTAGTTGGAGATGATCACACACAATGGGCCGATAAACTCCCATCTATTCGCTTTGCAATGAATACCCATAAAAGCGAAACCACCAATCAAACTGCAGCTTTTCTTCAGTTCGGTCGAGAACTTCGGACCACTGATGACATAAACCATAACATCAGAAGTGTGATCCAGAATGATAACTTTGTATCGGAGATTACTCCATATCTAAAAAGATTCGCCACCCTGACGAAACAAATAAAGGAACGTGTGGAATCGAAACAAGATTATCGTAAGAAATACGCAGACAAAAGTCGTATGCCAAGCCATAAATTCAACATAGGTGATAGTATTTGGGTTAACAAACATCCTTTGAGCAGTTCTGCCCGACAACGAACGTCAAAGTTTATGCCACGCAGAGATGGTCCCTATGTTATTCTGAGCCAACGATCTCCAACCACATTTGAAGTGGCAAATCCTGAAGATCCCGATGTTCCTATTGGAGTCTATCACACCTCAGCTTTACGTCCTCATCAAGATCCATCATCTAAGCCTCTAAATCCTCTTCGTAAAAGAGGCAGGCCAAGAAAGACAATTCCTGGACCTTCGCCGAGGCGGCGTCAGGGCCAGAGGGGGAGACTGTAACAGTTCCCATAACTTTGACTGAACTGCTAGCGCCACCTGCGGCGCCGCGTGAACTTTATAACTTTATTAGTTAGTACTATGTAGTTCGTAGCCAATACAACATGTAGTAGTTCTTCCTCTTTTTCATTTGTGCTCGTCTGTCAATTAAGTGTTAAGTGTATTTTGTGTACTTTCCTGTGATGTCTTCTCAGCTGTGTGAACCCTAAAAATAAAGGTTTTCTAATAAACCTAAACGAGATGTGACATTATTATTGCAAAACCACCCCATGCATAATCATTTAGCGATGGGGAAATCTCACAACCGTAAATTTTGTAATAAAACAGTGATTGATAAATCTGATGGTTAAAATACTTCTACTATTATACAGAACATACACAATAAATTTCAGTTAATTATTTTCTAAACTTTTCTAGCAATCACACAGGCCCCGTTTGAGTATTTTTATGAAAATACATTTCGAGTAAAACGCGTTTTAATGTATGACATCTTGCTTAAAGTAATAGCATCTGCTTTTACTAACACTTGTATTTTTTGATCTAGTGAACGGAAAACGATAAATTTGATATTTTTATGAAGCTAATATGGTGACCTATAAAATAAATTCATAAAAACATTCGTCAGTTTTTCGCAAAATTCACAGTTTTAGGGTTTTAGGATACCTTAACATGCATCAGTCCCCTCTGCATGACGGGTCTTAGTAGTACTAGGCTCTAACTCATAACAAGCCGGCCACAAGTCCGTTGCATTAAACAATTGGCTATCGTGACCTTTGATTTACAAGAACTGCTTATTTAAACTTCCAAATAATTGTAGTGTTTTTATAGTTATATTATAACAATAATGTTAGGTTTATAATTACATATTATATTTATTTTGAAAGAGTAATTTATTTTTAATTCATTGAAAATACATTTTGTTTTAAATGAAACATATGTATATTTTAAGCAAATAAATATTTTTAAAAAAATTAAATACTTTTTTTAAATGATATAAATTTTGGAAGTAATATATTCTGATAAATGTATGTATGTAACAAGCAACAGTTCTAGGTAAATAAAAAAATAACAAAATAATCGCCATGCTGTATAAGTCTAAAAATCAAGTAAATATAATAACACACAAATATTTTTAAGGGAAAAAAAGAAGAAAAGAGTTTATATAAATTATATTCTGATTGCATTTGACGGAAGGTCATTGGTTGGCAAAGATACATTTCCCTTCCTTTTGAGAACTGTCGAAGGCCTTCTTTTGTTCAAAGTTTGTAACTGAAAACTCTTAAAGTTGTAATCAAAATAAATACAATTGTAGAAAAATTAGCTTATAAAAGATACAAGCTTGATTTTATAATTCTAAGTCATTATTCTATTAACTTACTGCTCATAGAATAAATTTGGATAAAACACATAATTTATAAAGTAAAAATAATAATATAAATGTTTAACGTTTTTTATTCAAAATATACCGTAAATTTTTTTCATCACAAATTTTTAAACACACTAAATAGTCACATTGCGGAAAATCACAGTCTTAAGCAAACGCTCATAACATCCTTTATACATATCGTTTTATTTATATGAAATAAACTAGTACACAAAAATACTGAATAGTATTTACACCATTGTTAGAAAAAAAATAATTCTTATTTTTATGTTTTAAGAGATTCTATCTCAACTTTAAAAGTTAATTACTATTACCAATGCGCACAACACAATTATTTTATTTATTAAAATACCAAAACTTTTCGTGTTTTTCAGACAACTAACCTGAGGAAAATACGGTTTATGTAATTTACTTGTCTACATTTTTATTGTAATAATTTATTTCAAAACACGAAATAGAAAAAAACTGAATTTCTAAAGAATATTATGTGAATTAATGAAAACTTGCAAAAACATGTGTTAATGAATAATAAATGACAAAGACTTTATGCAATTTAAACGTGATACTGTTGTTAAATTTACAAAATTTGTAAATTTTACTTTACAGAAAAGTTTTTGTTGAAAAACATTCTGTTTGAATTTTTTCTTTATTGCATTTTTTCTTTATTACATATACAATATACAAGGGGTGATCAAATGAAAAGGTACGAAACGACACGGTGGGTACAAATATAGACTTTATTCAAAATATACACCATAGGCCTGAGCACAACGATCCCACTGATGAACAAGCCGCAGGATTCCTTGTTCCCAGAATTCCTGTGGCTGTGACGAGACCCAGTCCTTCACAGTGTCCTTGAGTACGTCGTCCGAGTTGAAGCGCTTTCCTTTCAGGTGTTTCTTCAGTGGACCAAACACATGGAAATCGCAGGGTGACATGTCCGGACTGTAGGACGGATGGTCCAACGTCTCCCATTGGAACTTGTCCAGTTCCATTTGTGTGACTCTGGAGACGTGTGGACGCGCGTTATCATGGAGCAGAACCACACCCTCCGTGAGCAGCCCCGGTCTTTTGTTCTTGATGGACCTGCGTAGGCGTCGGAGTGTCTCACAGTACACATCGGAGTTAATGCTTTTTCTGTGCTCGAGTAATTCTGTGCTCGCATCATTTGGATGCCGCTTCTTATAAGAGCCTTTGCTCTCTCCTGCGCATGCGGGCACCCGCGCATGACCCGATCCCAGTCAGAGTCACCAATGGCATCCCGAGATGTCTCGCTACATTCTCCCTTGGCGGAATATGCAAATATTTAACTGTTTCATTTTTATGTCGTTTCGTACCTTTTCATTTGATCACCCCTTGTATATTGTTTTTATGATACATGCAAATAAGAGTATATTTTTACGCATTTCTGAACAATTAAAAAAGGGAAGCTTTGTTGAAATTAGAAAAATGAATGATTTGTTCTTACCTAAGGGGAAACAACTTATTTAACATCTGTTCTTAAAAGAAGTATTTTTTGCTATTTAAGGAAATTTATTGTATCTTCAATGCTACATAGTGATTTTTTATTTAGCAAGTAACTATTATTTAGTTTCTCTTTCTGTATAGCTGTATTATAAATGCAAAATATACTATAAATATGTTTTAATGATCCAAAATGTAATTTAGATTGTATTTTCAAATTTTAGTTCATGATCTAAAACAATATATCTTTCTTGAAAAATAAAGATTTATATACACTATGCTATATTTTCAGAATTTCTTATTTAATTCTTTAAAGGATATCTCTATTTTTTCTGTTTTTCTTCTTTCCTATACACTGATAAATCTAATAAATGTATGTCAAAGTAGACTTAGAAGTTCATTAGTTGTTAAAAGAAAGAATAAATTAAGACTGTAATTTAGGATGCAGTTCATTATAATTGCATAAAAATGCAATCTTTTAGATTATAAGTTTATGATTTAATTCGTTTTCTTTCAATTTTATTAAATGGGACAATGCACGTTAATCAGATGCTTTATAAATTTCAAAGCTTCAGTTAAATGCAGCTCATTTAGGAAAATTAATTTCTATTTTATATGAACTTTTCAAAATTTAATAATCGTGGTAGGCAAAAATGGTTTGTAAGCGAAACATATATATTTGGAATTGTGATTACAAATTAGTACTATAAAATATGCAGTGGTCTTTATACACTGATAAATCTAATAAATGGAACTTTTAAGAGTGTTTTGGAACCGAAAACCTGTTTAAAGCATTACTAATGCAACAAAAATTTAAATTTTATAAATCCAAATTTAAAATAATTTTTCAGCATAAATTTCAGATTTTTTGATAATTAAAAAAATCTAAAATTTATACCGAAAAATTGTTTTTGTTGGTTTTATATGAATACTTCTAAGTGCTAAATCAAAAATAGCAAATTATTTGCGAAATGCTCTTTGAAAGAGATGTTGAACTTGTTTGCCATAGTTTTTTCTGTAAATGAATGCATACCATAGAATGTATTCCTTAAAAAATAACTCAAAAATAAACAACTTTTACTCAAAAATAAACGCTAGAATTATCAAAACTTATTTAATTAAATAGCCTTAAGCGTTTCTCGGCTTGTTATAAAGTCATCGATTCTTATTCGCGTGCATTACGATGCTGTCAAGATTTAATCAATTTCAATTAAGTTTAGTGAGCATCTTGACTTAAATTTAGCTTATATAATCTTATTAAAAATCCTTACTTTGAAAATTGATTAAGAAAATGAGCTTTACGACATAATTCCTTCCTTGTAAATGCTTCTCAGCCCTTTAACGCAATATAAATGTACTAAATATTTTACTCAGGTCCTGATATACATACATATATATACACACACACACTCATATATATATATATATATATATATATATATATATTGCTCTACTCACGTGGTAAGGGTTTTCATCTAATAGTTTTTAGCATTGATTTTAAAATATACTAGTAATTATTATAGACTATAATTTTATCGTTTTGCATTTATAGATTGTGGTCATATTTGTAATAGTTAAACTTCTCTTGACATTTCTTACTTTCCCTTTGGCCCAGAGTATTGGAAAATACAGGTGAAGGTTTGCTCGCTACAAAACTTTGTTTAAACCTGCAATATTGGCTTCTAAAGCCAGGAGTTTGCTATAGTACTGCTGTGGATAATATTTACTTTTTATTATCTTGACTAGTTATCTTAGATTTATAACTATTGTGTGTATATTTATGAATTACATATATGTATATATATATGAAAAATAATTGGCGAGTGCTATGGATTTTTAACGATGATCATTATTTAGATCAGTAATTCTCAACCACACTATGCCACGGCACATTTATTTGACTGTCAAGTCTTGAAATGTGCCACCACTTTTTTAAAAATTATTAATTATACTATGAGGAAAAAAGGAAAACAATCTGAAACTGAATATTTTGTCCGTTTTATAAAAATGAACAATTCATAAAATTGTGTTTGACCATTTGCTGACACTAGAGTAGAAAGATTTACTCATTACTCCCCAAATTTAGAAATAAAAATTTATTCGGTTCGTAATCTCTGCGATAATGGATACATCCGAGTATTAATTAACATTGAATGAAGTGGAAGAACTAATTTCGCTCTGTAATAATCGAGATTTAATTTCAAAATATTCGGAAGAGTCATTTATATCATTTTGGATTAAAATTAGAGGCAATTATCCCATAATAATTAAAGAAGATTTAAAAAAAATTCTTACAATTTTCTACATCTTATTTGTGTGAATTTAGATTTTCAGCATTAACAAATTTAAATATGAAAAAAAAAAACTAACTTTTAAATGTAGGTGATGAAATGAGAGGGGTAATATCATTTTGATGCCAAATATAAACGAAATGATCAAAAATCATCAAGTTCACATTTCGCAATAAATGTGTATATTATTATAATTAATTTTAAACTTATTACTCCAATAAGAATTTTGTTACCTTAGTTACACATATTATTTTATTTAACAATGAAAATTATTAACATGAATTATATTTTACACAGTATAGATAAATAAAATTCTCCGTCAAATTTTGAAATTGTTAACCATTTTCTGCAACACCACCAACAAAATGTATGAGAATAACTGATTTAAATGTTTTATATATTATAGATATTATTGATGAAGCAGTTTTTGTCCATGGTTAATCCAGGGTATTGTACATGTAGACACACACGAACATAAATATGGACATGAAATGCACAAATAAAACATGAGTGCGTATTACATTACAAGGATAAGAGAGCGGGCAGGCGGATTTACCAGAATTTCGCTATTTATATGAAACGGCAAGCGGAAGTTCGGAACACATGAATTCCGTAGAGGGAGCTGTGATTGGTGGAAAGGGATCGTACGAGAATGTCTTATGAGATTAAATAAGCTGAGGGTTTAATCTTTAAGAGTAACGTTTACGATTATACCGTTATGCAGGTAAGCTAGTTAATTATTTACGCGCGAGCCTTGAAGGCCCAGGACCGTTACAAACTAAAAACTTTATATGGAATTAAAAGGAATTATTGGACACACACACATATATGTATGTATGTGTATGTGTGTAACATTATGCCACCTACCCGGTACAGTGGTTAGTGATGCTGGCTGCTCACGTGAGGTTGGTGAAATGGGAAGAGAGGTGGGGGTCCTTGACCACTTAAATGGTGTTCTCCCTCAAAATTGGAATGGAACCGAGCCAAAAAGTACTGTTATTTGTATGGTGCTCAAATCTATGGCTAACGACAGGCGTACATCCAGCCCTTTGCCGCCAGTAATTGTATGGGCCTCGATCTGACCTCGTCAGAAAGGTGGGAATAGCAACAACAACATGTAATAGTATAAAGTGATGCATCAAGAAGGTATTCGGCAAATGTGATGTACATGTATTAAAAAAACACTAACATTATCATAAGAATTGAATGTTTCATTCACAAAGTACATCAACAATAGCAGAAAGTAAAAAGAATAATGTGTTCCGCATCTAAGCCTAATGTTTATCTGTCTGGACGTGGATTCGAAGAGTTTTTCGACGTCCTTCTGCAGAATTGCTTGCGAAGCACGTACCAATTGGAGGTTTGATCGGTGAGATTCTAGAACAGCTAGAGCACAGCCAAATTTTAATCAATCACTTGAGAATTTTTTGAATTTTTAATTCGAAATCAATACAGAAGAACATTTTTCGGAATAACATTTGCTGTTTGATAAATTAGCAGGTTATTACTTATAATTTAAGACAATTCAGTACCCCTCAATTAAAACAAGAATGAAATAATTTTATAATTCACTTTAACTTCCCTGAGGGTATATCCTAACGCTGCACTTCTCGAATTCCTTCTAAGCTTTTTTTTAGAATGTGCATACATTAAATATAATTTTAAACATAAAACAGGGTTTTCTGAAAATTTGACTCTTCATTAGAAGTTCCATTGGCTTGTCTTTACTTAGAGTTTTCTGAAAATTTGACTCTTCATTAAAAGTTCCATTGGCTTGTCTTTACTTAGAGTTTTCTGAAAATTTGACTCTTCATTAAAAGTTCCATTGGCTTGTCTTTACTTAGAGTTTTCTGAAAATTTGACTCTTCATTAAAAGTTCCATTGGCTTGTCTTTACTTAGAGTTTTCTGAAAATTTGACTCTTCATTAAAAGTTCCATTGGCTTGTCTTTACTTAGAGTTTTCTGAAAATTTGACTCTTCATTAGAAGTTCCATTGGCTTGTCTTTACTTAGAGTTTTCAAACAAATATTGCTTAATTCCACTCTATCCATACATGTTCTCAAGGCTCCAAAAGGTTGTATAAACTGAAAAGAGTAATGAAGTGTTTTATCATCACAATTGGGTTTAGTATCTCATGAGAATCAGGTTAAAAATTAAGCATAATCAATGTAGCAGCATGGATAATTGTTCTGCTTCATGCACTATTCAAATGGCTTTTCTAAAAATAGTTAAGTATATTAGGTCAATTGAAATATAACTGATGTGTTTATGAGTGAGTGAATGAATATTAAAGCCGCACTATTCGGCTACTCGAGGGCTTCTGGCAAAGCACCTCGTAATTTTGAGGCATGGTCAAATGACGAAGACGAACTGGCACCCTTTCACCTAGCTTCCACATTACTCCAACGGAAAGATATTTGTACCTCGACATATTTAAAGTGTATTAGCTGATTCTGCATGGCAGGTCTTTAGCGGTACTAGGCTCGAACTCATGACACGCCAGCCACGAGTTCGTTACCTTGACCACTAGGCTACTGTGGCCCCATTGTTGTATTTGTATCATGATTCAAGTTTCTTGTGCTTAGTTATTAATTGGGAAAGTAATTAATAAACGCCATTCTATAGATAAACTTAAATGGAAGTCGATGAAAAACTAGTTAAGGAAAAAAATAAAAACAGAAATATATTATTAAGAAATAAGAATTGAAAATTTTTAAAAACCAAAAGAATTACATATCTTTAAACAAAGAGGTATAATATTCATTGATTTTTATTCAGCTTCTGTGTACAGTTTTAAGAAAGAAAGACTTAAAAAACTTGTTAAAAATATTTCATTTACAGATTAATATGTAGCATGTATAGAAAAAATAAATTCGTTATCCCATATTAATTACTTCTATTTTCTTCTGATAGATTAGTAATTAGATGAAATTAATTTGGATAAAACATAAAATTTAACTATATAAAAAATAGTATGAAATATACATTATTGTATTATATTTGATAAATTATTATATATTACATACTCCTTAAAAAAGGTAAAATAAATGAAATCAAATTTATTTTTTTTCCAATTCTTACTAATAGAATTCATGGTTTAAGCAACACAAAGCAAACTTAAAGCATATATATATATATATTAAAACTAACATTTATATACCGGTTATATACACCAGTTATTTTTTCTTTAATTTTCTTCTTCTCAGTTCCGAACAAAAGCAGCCTAGTCATCTAAAATAAGTAGAATTGATATTAAAATTCTTGAAATTTATTTATCAAATTGTTACCAAATAGTAAATGAAATCATAAATATTAAGCAAAGGAGTCATTTATCAGTGCTAAATTACTTACTTCTCAGTGTTAAATTACTTATTGTAGTTACTTATCTGTTTTTAAAAGTTCGTTAAAGAGCCCTCTCTTAAATATGCTCTTTTATACGACTTAAAATTTTGTAATTATATTCAGAATTGTCTGATTTATCTGTCATAAAAATGTTTATCATTTAGGCAATTAAAAAAATAATTAAGAATATTCTCTTACAATGATGTTTAATTTAATGTGTGTATCATTTCGATTTATATAAAGAAATGTACAGTACAGTCTTAAAATAGTCATAGAAACTTCCTATGTTAATATATATCTTGTTCAAGTTTCCAATAACTAAAGTAAAAACTGTACTCACTTCATTAATGTAAATATTCATCTTTGTAAAGAACTAATAATGTTCACGAAACTACAAATTGAAGGTAAACTATTAATAAAAGAAATAATAATATATTCGAATTATTATTTCATATTCTTACAGAAAAATATTTGTTAATCTAGTCTCTTAATAATTTCTCAAAAAACAAATTAATTTAGATCATAGCAATCATAATCCAATGTTGAAATCATGGCAAAAAGATAATGTTATGTGCTTAAGTTCATATGCTATGCCTTCAAATATATATAAGTTAGTATAATTTTACTAGATAATATAATTTTATTATGAAAAACTTTAGTTTATTTGACTTCTTTATTTGTTTGCATTCGTATCCCCTATTATTTATTAATACTGGTACCATTTTACACAATTGGCAATATATATATATATATATATATATATATATTACAAAAATATACAAAAAATAGTTATATACCTAAGATAACTATAGTCATGATAGAATAGTTTTAGCCACAGAAATACTAGGGCAAACTCCTGGCCTTAGGAACCAGGATTGCAGGTTTAAACAATGTTTTTCGGCCAGCCAACCTTCACCTGAATTTGCCAATACTCTGGGCCATAGCGAAAGCAAGACATTTCTAGAGAAGGTTAACTATTATTATAAATAAAATCATAATCTATTAATGTAAACGCTAATATTATAGCCTGTAATAATTATTAAAATATTTTTGAATCAAAGTTAAAACTATTAGATAAAGACTTACCACGTGAGAATTACAAAACATACTCCCCGGCAGTGGACATTAACAGTAACGCATACAATTATCAAGTTTTAATAAACTAACATTAATACTACATATATACACATTTAAAGTGATATATATATATATATCACTCTCTGTCTTTATATTTTTAATCTCACAGATTGCTCTAAATAAATGTGATACAGTATACAAAATACACGGTATTCAGCCATTTTATTTCTTTTTGTTGCAGTTACAAATATGCAACCATAAAATGAAAACCAAATAAAACGGGAAAAAATCTTTAAATGACTTCCAAAACATCAAAAACGCACAAGATGAAAACTGGAAATTTGTTAAAGTGGTGTACGTTTCAACCACACTCTTCCAGCTGTCCTGGCAAGGAGCCAATCATACGACTGCAGCTGTTGCGGATATTTCTCATTTTGTATCCCAATGCTTTTCAATATGCTGTAAGGTGTTGGAAATTACAGCGATTCGGTCTGGAGTGGCAATTTTTTACATTTTGTTTCTGGAACGGCTTCAGTTTTACCGTTTATTTTTTCCCCCGTTTTATTCTCCAAGCGACATTTAATTCGTTTCTTGTTATTTCTACAATTTAAACTAAATACGAGGGCATAAATCACTTGTGTGGTTAAGAAATAATCTCTTTTTCTCTTTGACTAATAAAATTGCTTTAATCACCTGATAATTTTTATGTTACTAGTTATTTTTTTCAATGAATGCTATGATTTTAATGTGTGTCATTAAATAATTTTATTGGAACTGTTCGTATAGGAAAGTAATGAAGATTAGCGACAAATTATTTTGTACGAATACTTTGTAAACGTTTATTAACTCACTTATGCATTAAATGATGTAATAATGATTCATATATAGAGATACATCATTTTTATTTTTATATATATTCTTTATTAATCATTTAATGTAATTGAATAGTTAAGAAATTCCTTTGAGTATACAGTTATGATATTATTAGACAAATTTAGTTTAGTACTAACTCAAGCTGAAGAAAAATATATTTCTTTCCATTCGAATGCAAGATAAATTGGGAAAAAGTTACTTTATTTCCATCAATATTTGAAAATAAATGAGTTAATTTCCTATAAAATGGTAGATACTTAAAAGTATTCAGAATTTATGTACTTAAATTCTAAATATAATCTTCTTTCTAGAAAGCTTCATTTATGATTAAATTAATCATGTATATTGAACTTAGACCTTACTCCCTTCCAACGGAAGCTGCTTCAGCCGACACAAGCGTTTCCAATCAGTTTTGTGATTGGATTCAGGGAGGTGTATCAATTCTTTTGAATGAAAAGTACAAATCTTCAGAGAACCCACAACGGTTATTTGTTTTGATTTTTGAAGTGAAACTTCTTTGCGGACGGGAGTGAATGGGAAATTTACCCAGTTTTGCCTAACAGTGAAAAAGCGAACGGAAGTAGTGATTCCCCCATCCCCCCGAAACGTCGCCTTGGTGAGGAGATAGTGAGCGGGAGGAAAATAGAAATGTGGGGGGGGGGGGTACACCACGTGACTTGCGTCATATTCGTGAAAAAGTTGGACGATTGCTAAGGGGGAATTGTGCAACAAAAGTATATCTTGCTGCTATGGACGAAAGGCGCTTAGGTATTGGTGACATTAAGTGCTACTCTCGTAACGAACTCGCGTGGCGTATTTTCGTAGTTTTTATGCAATAAACGTGCCATTTTCAACGAATAAACACACCCAAAATATTACCATTATATGGCTCTTCCCTTTACGGGAGTGTCTGGGGCATTCTGTATATGTCACTAATGTTTGCTCCAGAATCGCTACGGATAGCGTCTTGTAAACAAACCCAGTGACTTCTATTAGTGATGCATTATGTTTATATTATTACTTTTTATTTCCATTGAATCAAAACTAATTCTGGTCAGATAGCCCAGAACAAATGCAAAGAGAGGAAAAGAGTTTCGTGAAAGAAAAAAAAAGCAAAACTAGCAGCAATTCCAGGCGAAAGTCCATATATCACTAGGTAGTTCTGTCGCAGCTTTTATCATCTTTATCCATACAGTTTTAGTGCTGTACACATCAGACAGAGGCTGCTGCAATCATTGGATCCGATGATGATTAAAAGCTGATTTTCTAAACTGGAGACTTTAATGCTAATTTTGCTTCAGAAGAAGCAAAGTCACTCATCGAATTCTTGAAACGGACGCTGAATTTGACAATGAATACTGATTCTAGAGAAGGGAAAACAATATACGGAACCACGATTGATGCAGTTTTCTCACATTTTCTTGATTGAATACAATCGAGGATTTTTATATCCTACTTTAGTTACCACACACCTATTGTGTCTTTCTTGGAAAATGATGCAGAAAATTGAATAAAAATATTTTCATACAATAAATGAAGTTCGAATTTTATTTGATTGAAGTTATCTCATCAGTTTAATATAATTAGATTTATTCCTGCATTTAGGCCAGCGTCGCCAAAGAAGTTTCGCTTCTATCGCGTGGCTTTCCACATTCTTTTTTTATTAACCCCATAACTGCCGTTTAAAAGTAAAACGATTCGCACCCAAATGCCACCATTTTTCACATAGGCTCGCATATGCAGTGTATTTGAGGGGAACGAAAATGCACAAATAAGCAAATTTTCTCTGAAATAAGTAAATCGCAAACACTGTCAAGGCCATTTAATTGCATTTCAAAACCTTCCGATTAATTTTACTGATAGCAGAGCCAAAAAAAAATGTACTTTGAAAGGACGGATATATACTTCAGGGACACTCAACGCACCGATTGAACAAGACGAATATAAACGCTAGTGGCACTTAAGGCGTTAACGTCAGACTTTGAAAATGCGAGAGGACTATTGACAAGGATTCTTTATCAGAAAGAGGATAAAGCGAAGAGGACAGCACCTGAGCTAGCAGCCACTCTGAAAAATTTTCTCAATCTAATTTGTGGGGTCTTTGAGTATCGACAGATCTAATGTGTATTAGCTTCTTTAATTGGTGGGTCTTTAGTGGCTTCGAGACTCGAGTCCACGTATTGACAACGCTCTTTATGAGTTTCTAACCATGGCTACTCTGCTACAATTATCATCAGGTTTTAGAAAAGTCAGTTTTTTTTAACATTTATAAACCCCGTGCACTACGCAATGTATAACACATACAAAACAGACAGAAGAAAGGATTACAACACAAACATCCATGCCTTCTCCGGGATTCGAACCCAGTCCCTACGGCACCGCAGTCAGCTTCACTGACCACTATAACGGATGGGCAGCTGAAAAGTCAGTTTGTAAAAAATAAATAAATAAATAAATGCGCTACATTCTATTGATTCCAGTAAAACCAGAAGAATGTTATTACGTCTTTTGGCCCAATAGGTAAGAGTTGACGGTCCTTTCGTCTATTTAGGTCGATGTGTTGCAGCATGTGTGTGCGAAAAATATCCTGATTGCTACTTTAAAGATCAGGACAATTACTAGTATACTTAGTTATGTAAAAGATGCTGATGACCAGTTTTCTACTGCCCTCATCTGTCAAGTTTCATTTAAAGAATTATTACCAGAGTAACTAAACGAATTGGCTTGGCATTGCTAAATCATTTTACAGGGCCGAGGGTAGCCTAGTGGTTAGAGCATTGGATTCCAGACCGGAAGGCCTGGGTTCCCTGCCCAATGCCACCAAATGCCCGTCGAATATAAATGGAGAACGTGCTCGTTAAATCAGTGGGTCTGAATGGTGCCTCCATCTATCTTGTTGTACCGAGAGATATCGCGCTGTCACCTTCATGGGGGCTCAAAGCTTAAGCTAACGACAGGAGTAAAATTCTAGCTCTTAGCCGCGATGAATTTCGTGGACCTTGATCTGATGTTACTCTCGATCAGGTGGCATAAGCAACAACAACAGATCATTTTACAAAAACGTAAACAATGTATACTTATCGCACAACCAACAATAATACTGTTGATAAAATGTTCCTGATTCACTGTTTATGTTAGGTTGTGATGTATGCTTCGAAATGGATTACAAAGATCAAACTGCTAAGTTTTTTTTTAAATATTTATTAAACATGTTGCATTTAGTCTTTTTTTGCTTGTTTTTGTTTTGTTTGTTAGCGAGTAATGACTGTCTTTGTGTTATTGTTTGTTTTCTGAGAATTTGAACACTTTCGATTCTTGCCTCCTCGCTTTTGATTTTCTTCCCTAGCGCGGTTCCTCCTTTTCTTCCCATCTTTCTTTTTGATAAAACCTATAATTCTGAGAAGTATTTTGAGTGGTTGTTTCTCATGGTTGCTAAGAAGGAACGATATATGTAAGCATTTATAATTAGGTACCGTTGAAATTTTAAAAATTAAAAAATATTTACTCAGAGCTTACAGTAATGAGTTCTAGAAAATTCATTGTAGTAATAAAAAAGAAGAAAAAAGTATGGTGATACATATTGCTGTTATTTATAAATATTTGTTTTTTTATAATATGCCGAAAAGAATGAGTTAAACTAGGATATGCTTAGGCTAACATTATAGTAAGAAATAATTTTGACCACTGTTCAAGGAAAAAGAAAACGAGTCAATTATAACATTTCGAATATAATTTTCGAGAATTAACAACAAAAAAAGACGAATTTTTTCCCCCTCATCCACTTTTCTTAAGTGTTACAGTCTTGTACTGTAACGCCATATTTATTTTTAGTTTTCTTTGTCAATTCAAAAACTATATTCTTTTTTCTGAAATTTCACTGTTAAATTTTATTATTCGTTCACTGTTTGTTAGACAACAACAATTACTTTTAAATAAAGCACGATATGGAGTAAAAAGTTTGTGATATTTTTTTTTCTTACGTTGATCTGTCTAAATATTCACTCTTACTCTTTCTACCTAAGCGACAAGAAAGAGGGAAGGAGATAAAATGGCGACGTTCATTTAATTACGTATAATTGACCTACCCTTACTTAATCGATCCTGATTCCCTACCTTTGTTTTCAATAAAATTGGCTGAAGGATGATCCCGTGCCTTCAATTGGTTGGCTTCATTGCCTTTTCTTAGTTTCTCTTCTTTGTGTAAAGATGTATGAATATATATTTACATGTGTAACTCTATGTTAACTAGATAAATGTATCGTGTTCTGTACTATTATTGCATTGTGTGTTCTATGCTCTTTCTGTAACTAATATATTTTTATAAGAATTATTCTGATGAACCACCAGATTTAATTAAAATTTTCTTGCATAAGAAAATACTTTTTATATTTTTTACTGACAAGAATTATTTAGAACGTACGAGGATGAGGTGATATAGTTATCTTAATTAACTCTATTGATACTTTTTCGTTTTTTCATGTTTTGTAAGTTGTTGTATTAAATTTTTATGCCAGTATATTTTTAAGATGAATAGTAGCTAATTTACTACTCTTCAGAAGAAGAGTTCAACTGATAATTTCTAATTGAAAAAATTAATTTGAGAATTAGTTTTCTATTCTCTTAACACACACCTTCCCAGTTTTGTCCTTACGCCGTACGGGCAATGTGTTCGGTTCACTACTACTGTGCCCATACGCTGTACGGACATTTTTGTTTCTCTTTCGTTATTGCACTGTTTCACCCATACCTTTTCAATTTTAAATATAAATTAGTGGAATGGATGATGATAATTGTTCACTAAAAGAGGTTAAGTAAATCTAATAAAAAAATTGTACAGTATTTGTACTTTTTTTTATATTTTATGCTCTAATTGTATCTTTCCTGCTAGGCATTCATGTAGGAAAAAAGCAACTTCAGGAAAAACAGAATTACGTTATTTTCATTAAAAATAAAAAAAAAAATCCTAAATGCTGAAAAATATTTAAGATTTTAATTTTAATAACTTTTTTGTTTAAAATTGCAAAATTAATTAAAAAATGCAATAAAAATGTGACATTTTTTTAAAACAAATTCTGGTCTCTTAATGGCATGATCCGATCATCTTCGTATAAGATTTTTCACATGCTTCATTTTTGGTGATTAGTTAATGAGTATATGGATTTTATTGCTGTTTTTGTGAATAAGCGAACTTGAAAATATATGATCATCTGCTCTATAAGCTCAGTTTTTCTTTTGTCGAGTTCACGTAGTAATCTGCTGTCAACGGAATTTTTCCAGAATTATTAATATTTTTTTAGTATTTTATTCTTTTGGGTGTTATTTATAATACTTGTGTGTTTGAGCGTGTACAAAAAATGCTTTTCTTTTATGGCAGAAATTAGGGCTAATAATTTAGTTGTAATTTTTCTACCAATTTTCCATGCATACTAACTGGCTGAAATATGCTCATCGTCATCGTTTCATCATTGAAATGGAAGCTTTCCCTTCGAAACCAATTGGACAGGTGAAAGCCTTATGGATATCCTCTCGACCCTCGAGAAAGTCAAAGTAATAATCTGTCGATTGAATTCCATAGACTTGAACTCTTGGACCCCATTAAGAATTATTGCATTTGACACAAGAGCACCAACAGTTCCATTCATAGTGCTACCATGATAAGGTTACATGCACTATGAAATGACACGCATTTGTTTTCTACAACAAATCATTCTTCGGTTTTAACAATGATACTCGAAAACAACATCTGACATGGACAAGGAAGCTAGCCTAACCAGAAAGAAAATGTGAAATACACACCTCATTTTAATGGTGGATCACAATATGGATTGTAATCATCTATGACAAAGGGTTTTCGTAGTATTTATTGGTGACACTATGTCAGTGAAGGATATATATAGCCTTTAACACTATTCTTCTTTTAGAGTGCACCTAATGCCATTTACGAACATAATACAGTATGCTTTAGCAACCAAGCCTCACTAAGTAGTCAGATGCATATCTCACCCCGGTTGCCCAACGTTTTGAAGCTTTCAAACACATTCTGGATATTATTGAATATCCCTGGTATGCCCTGTTATCTTTGCACTTCACTAAGTCATCATTTACACTCTTAATGGTCTAATCCCATTGTCTATACCTTTTTTTCGTATATACATATATATATATATATATAAATACAATTAAGTAAGAAAAGTTGAGCCTCCACATAATTTTATTTTACTCCTCTTATAGTTATAAGTGTTGTAATTTAATAAATAGAAACGTTATTGTATCCAAAACATGATAATATAATTGTTATAATTGTTACTTAATGTAGTATTTATGTATTTTTATGATATTGCATAGTTTCTTTGTAAGATAAAAATGACAAGAGTAAAATTAAATGTATAAATTATATGCTATCAGAATAAAAATTCCACAGCAATTCAGCTAAATAAATTACAATAAAAACATTGATTTGAAAAATATCTCTAGAAAGTAAATAAACACAACATATATTATGATAATTTTAGAGTTATTATTTTTTATATTCGATTTCATATTTTCTTATTAGTGTCCCACTTCGAAGTTATGAGGGAATTATTGATAACGAACTTTGAAATTTCTCAACTTCGGATAAGGGACGAGTACGACATCTGAACTATTCTCCAAACTTTAATACTATTCGAGGATTTTGAGTCTCAGATAAAAACGTATTGTGTTCAACTTCTCTTTGCTTAGAGCATTCAGTAGCATTATGACTTAAAACCACCTCTAAGCTTCTTTTGAAATTTATACAATTTAGACTTAAATACCTCCAAACAACATGAAAGGACACCGCTATTTAATAACATTTACAATACATCAAGCTTCTTTAATTTTATCATATTTTTAAAGACTTCTCGAAATTAAAGTGGGACAGAAAAATGTAGAATCGACAAAGAAACGGAATAAAATCAGGCCTACAAAAATGTTAATTTTATTTTTAATTGTGCTTGCTAAGATTTATTCTTTGTTTTTAATTACTTAAACTGAGAATGTAAAAAAAGAGTCTCAAAAATATTCAGTGTCTAATTAGAGCGTTTCCCTTTTTTGATGTCAGTTCCTTCTTTTTCCTTTCAGAATGTATTTTAATTAAATATGTGCAAGCCAATTATAGTGTTTCACATGCTCTTTTTTTCCGAATTCAACCACCACAAAAGAAAGTGGTTTCCCTCAGTTTCAAGTGTTTAAATACATGAATTCATTAAATATACATAAACGAGTGTGAATTTAATTCAGTATCTATTTTCTCCAAAAGAAGATTACAATACTTGTACACTTTTTCTAAGCTTACATGCTGAATTTGTTTCAAAATTTCTTATTTTTTTAATTGGCCAAACGTGTCTACACTCTGTGGGAATTTTATTTCCCTGTAAAATATAAACATGTATTATATGGATAAGGTTATTTTTTATTTATTCTGCAATGCAAAATTCACTGCAATAAATAATGCTTTTTGAAATGTTGAAAATGACGTTAAATCAGTCTTGATTACATTAAAGTATTACAAACACGAATAAAACAGTACTTGCTCCATTTGTGAGTTATTTTAAATTGCAATGTAATTAATTTTTAAAGCAATTGCCTTACAATGAACTTAAATAAAATGAAATTTACAGCTTTTTATTTTAAAAAATGCATAACTTGCTTTTAATTTTCAACATAGCTATGAAATAATTAAATTTATTTAGTAATTTTTATTTTCAACAGAATTAAGAAATGAGTTTCATAGTTAATATTGTGCTTTCATATTTAAGTATTTTTGTTTTTATTTATTCATTTTCTTTCCTTTTTACATACTATGTGATAAATTGATATTTGTGAAATTTATGAATCCTCAGAAGGTAATAACAGATGAGCTGGCATTAAACATATTGCTCATGCCCCACTTTTTCCGAGAAATACAAACGGATTATTTAGGTTTTGGCCTGCTTGCAAATTTCAGTTTTTAACTATTGATTAATATTGATAGATTCAGCTAAGATACCGCCCTCACATATATTAAGAGGCATTTAAAATCACGAAAATTAAGCGTAACAACTCAAATTTGAGTGAATTTAATAATATATAATATTAAGCAAGATTATTATAAGAGACATTGATCAATTATTGCTGTGTGTCATAGTTTTTCCACTTTTTAGAACCATGCAATTAATTCAAGAATGATGATGACATGTCGATTTCATACTTCAAAGGTTGAGCTCAAAAGAAGTTTGATTTTAAATCCATGAAAGTCGCTATACTTTCATAAATAGTTGAAATTATGGTTATCTTCTTTAATTAAATTTACTTTATGATTTTTCTGAAAAAAAGTTATTTGAGTAAATGTTAAAAAATCTGTAAAGTAAATTTAAATAAACTGAATGCACGGATGAATGGCATGTTTCTAAATATTCTTCAGAGTTTTCCTTACCACTGTGACTTTAAATCAGTTTATGCTCACATATATACTGTTGGGCTAAAAAATAACTCGAAACCAAAATCCAATGCAGGTGATGTCTTTTTGAAGTGGTAAAGTCGAGGCAGTAAAACTGCAAAAAAAAAAAAAAAAAAAAAAAAAAAAGGAATGTGTGCAGGCATAAAATAAAAGTAAAAGTTAGTTGTAGAACTCAAAAAAGCGCAGTGAAACTCAAGTTCTGATTAATGAAATATTTCTCTCTCGCGCGCGAGCGTGAGCTCTTAAGTTGAACAAGCTCTAGAGACTGTTAGGCCAGGTTTAAAAGACTGGGATTTCATGGTCGTGTAGGCACTAATAAATCAAACAGTCCAGATTTCAAAACAGCGATTGCAATAGAACAAGGCTAACCACCATATTACTGTAGGCATGTGGGAAAATGTTCTTTAAAGTGACTAAAATGTTAAGAAAACTGAAAAAATTGCCAATTGAAAGTAAATATTGAGAGAAATAGGGCATAAAATATAATAATTAAAAAACCTAAATATTTTTTTTATTTTTAATGGACTGCGGATTGGTGTTTTACCATTGTAGACCTAGTACATTCTCCGGACGCTGGTATTTCTTTTTTAGTGCGGTATCATTGAGGCGGATATGGTAATTTTGCCTCCCAGTTTCCTCTCTATAGGGAGGCATCTGAGATCTGACAATGCAAACTTGTACTAGGATTTAATTTTTCCGAGAGCACCCAAGCCAAACAGACACTCTAGGGATCTTTTACATGCCATATAATAATTTGACATGAACGCTGTCGATTTTCTGCGTTATGAAAATCCACTGACATGTGCCGGGTTGGAACCCGCAACCTTGGGTGCCGAAGGCCAACCACGCCACCCATCCGATAAATGTACATAATATTCCTAGCATTAATATATAAGTGAAATGATATGCAGTGATAAAAAAATGTTTTAATATAAAATTCTAAGTGAATAAGTACCTAAAATAAAATTACCAGAATTAGGTATTCGAAATCTTATGAGGATCCCAAACAGTGTTTAAATTTTTGAAACTGTGTGCTTAAAATATGCAATTCATAAAAATGATCATATGAATAAAGCAAATAATTTGAACTGTTTCGAATACCATTTATAAGAGGAACTGCCTTAAGCACAGTTGACGGATTTTCAGTTTCCTATTCAACATATGATGCTTTCGGTTTGCTAGAGAAGATTTATTGATTCGAATCCTTGTGAGTAATATATTAAATATGAAACCTTTCAAGCATTTAAATGATAGTCGTGCATTTAGAAAACTCTATTATAAAATTTCTACCGTATTCAAAACCAGAGAATGTCTGGGATTACTGATCGAAAATACATTACATATACAATGCTCCACAATTTTGAAAGACTTGCTGAAGGATATAGTCAAAGAATTTAATAAGCTTCAAATGAGAAGCTTTTTTTTAGGAAATGCCAAAGTTATGTGAATATTTTATCACTTTTATTAATATAGGGTGCATCGTTTATGGATCGTGGATTTATTATTAGTGGGTAACAATCCCATGTTTTATTTTTCGAGATACTTTGCGATATATATATATTGTATAATAAAATGAAGTAAAATAATATGACACAATTTTGTACAACAACAAAGCTAAAAAATAGAAACCAGATTCTAAGAAACATAACTATAAAATAAATGGTAGAAATGAATGTTGTACTAGATTTAAATAAACGTATGTATAACAGTATTAGAACTTTAAAATGGATGAAACCAAAATAGTCTATGGACTAAAATTAAGACCTATTATGATTTCTAAAGTTATTGCTGAATTAGGACCAGCAAAGTTAGGGTTAAGTATCGTTAATGGTTCCACCTTCCCCGTACAGCAGAAATTTTCGACATAATAGAAAAAACAGTGCAATGTTGAAAAGTAAGGTCTTAAACTAACACACGTGTGTTTTGCACCAGACAGTAAAGTAAAATTAAAGTATGAAAAGAAAGGTTTCCTTCAATGAGACGAATATAAAATTCTTTTTCCTTAGGAAAAACGAAGTAAAAACTTACATGTAACAATGCTAACCAAATGCGAAATAAAGACAATGCACCTTAGTCAAATGACGCGCGCAAGATGACGTGTTAATATTGAAGCATTAACACAGAAACAAAAAATAGTGGCGCCCCCTAGATTGTTTTATTGTATTTAAACCAAGCAAACGATATCATATTGAAATTAATAAAGAAAATAAAAGAGATAAAATAACATAGAAATATATTTAAAAAAATTATATAAATATATATAAACAATAAAACAGGAAAGAAACAACAACTCTCTAACATACCATGTGTTTTTCAAGTTTGTGAGCAGTTTGTAGCAAAAAGAATACAGCGTAATTGTATGAAAATTGAACAAGGGCAGAAGGTAATGATGGAAATTTTATCGAGAGAAAAACCAATGGGTTTCTAGAAACACCCTTAGGTCCCGTATCATAGCTTTTTTGAGAACATATACATAATCTACAAAAGCTAACGAAATCTGCTCGATATGCTTTCCTCCACTGTCTGCTACCATCTGAAAGTGAAAATTCGCATGTTGAACTGTCCAAAGTAGGCATGGGGTGGAAAATGTTACTTATATTATGTTTCAAGATTTCATTAAAGTTCAATAGAGATGTAATAGGATCACTGTAGACCATAGCCTTGAGGTATACCGATAGTCAAAAGTCGCAATAATTTAAGTCGGGGGATATAGGAAGCCTAGCCGTACAAATATTCCGGTTGATGATCCTGTCGTCACTGAAATGGGAGCGGAGCACTTGTTTTGCATTATAGGTTATGTGTGAAGGGGCACCATTCTGCATAAACACTGTATTTGTATCACATTGCCTAGCCGAAAAGCTGGAATATTGGATTGCTCTAATAATAAAACGTCGTTGACCGTTGACAGTGCATGCTTGAAGACATTGCGTCAAATTTCCTAATTATGTTTGTCAGACCTAATTACTCAGTTGACTTATTCGTATCAGCTTCAAAGACTGAAATTTACTCAAAGCTTCGGTAGCAGAGTTTTCATTTTAGTAAAAAGATTTCAACAGTAAAGCACGTTCCTGGAGAGTCAACATCATCTTCCTTGACTTGAAAATGAGTATGACTGTGGTTCTCCTCTTGCATCTTTGTATCCCGCGGGTTGCTGCGCGCTAACAGAATTACTATGGTTACAAAATTTGCATTTGCCAATAGTTTACATTGCCCACAACGCCATCTAGCAATGATTTTTGAAACCTATTTTTTTCTTTTGATAAAATTATCATCCTTTCACTGTTTCATTACCCAATTTTCATGCATTTCTGCTGTATAGTTTTTTCTTTTGACTAATCGCAAATTTCAAGTTTAATTGTGGACAATCGGCTAACTAAAGTTTATTTTATATTAATGCAAATAATTTATTTCTAGATGAAAATAAATATATTTTATTAAAAAAAGTTGCTCATGTTAATTTTTTAGAATGTAAAAAGCTATTTTTCAAATTAGTAAATGTTATATCACACGTTTTACATTGTTTGGAGAATAATTCCTTCTTTGAGTACTTTATTAAATCTAAACAAACCTATGATGATAGAACTATTGTTTTAAAGGTTGATGAATTTAGATAGCCAGCAGTTATTATTACGAATCATTCCACATTTGATGAGATTTATTTGCAAACGCTTGTTATTGTGCCCTCATAAAAAGGTAAAGTTATTTTGAGTACCTTATTCCTTTAAGACAGAATTCCTTTAAGATAGCCGTTCTATTCCTACATATGTATCCGAAGACTTCAAACGCAAACACACTTTATGAAGTATGAGGAACCATATCTCTTACTGGAATCTCAAGATTTTGAAACAATTGAAATTCATAATTGCTATAATAAGTAGTTGAGCCATTTTGAAAAGAAAATGTAGAAATTGAGGTTATGGTTCAAAAGAGAAGATGTGTACGAATGTACCTAAATAATGTTTTAAGGAATAAAACGAAAAAATACATTAATATGTACTGTATATATATGTAGGAAATGTGAATAATATACACTTCTATTGTTGTGTGCCAATGTGTCTAGAAAAAATAATTACAGGTACATGTGTACATGTGTACTGTTGGACACATATTTCAATATGTATAATATATATATATATATATATATATATATAATATATATATATATATATATATATATGTACTTTTGGATATATTTCTTGTGGGTTAAATGTCATGTAATCAATTTAGAAATGGACAGTGACGGGTAAATTTTCAGAAAAAACTAAACTTGGTTATTTTTTTTTACTCCTTCGCCACTAGTAAATTAAGCAAAATTAACGATTCATGAACAAAGTTTAGGATAAAAATAATCTCTGTAATAATAAATCTAAAAATACTATTCAAAAACGATAAGAACAAAGAGTAATGTTTGACTACTAGTGTGTATCTTTGACTATGTAAATGTCTCATTATTCAAATATTTGGAGCTGAAGTGTGTAAAAATAATATAGATTTAAATCTATATATAATCTTAAGGACAAGAAACTGATTTTCAATGAGTGGGAAGAAAATGTTTCCACAAAGAAAAGCAATTAAGTAAAATTCTACTTAAAAATTACATCTATCTCAACGCCTCGGAGCCTGCGAAAATTTCCTTTTCTTTTAATGACTGTATGAAATTTGGACATAATTTTATTTAACTAATCCCATTAGAACAGAATGAGAATAATTTATGCGACTGCAAACACCTGTTGAATATTGTTATAAATATCTTTAAATGAGCATGCTAGAGATTGCTTGAAATTCATTTGTTGGAAAAGATGGCGATCTAGATAATGTAATTATATGCAGGTATTGCTGAATAACCTACTGCATAACCTGCAGCTTTATTTTTTAGCCTTAACCCTTGCAATTATTTAGATCTATTACCTGAAAAGATGAGATATGTTATTGCTCAGCTTAAGGGATCCTGAAATATGAACAACTACTTGGTAAGTTTTAAATCTGCATTGAAATTCTCCTTAATATATTCTGAAATTATACCATCAGACTCCATGAATTTTAAATTTCCAATAATATTGACTCTTCATTGTTTTCATGAAAATTTATTACGGTATAGATACCTTAAGTTAAAACACGTTAGAGTTTAAGTTCTAAGATTGATTCTGAGGTTACTGTAACTTGAGAGAAAACTTTTGAATCCTTGAATACAAAATATCTATAAGAAGAATGGTGTAAAGATCTGTAAAATGTCGAAAACATAAATTTCAACAAATGATATCATCAAAAGATCGAGTAAAATGTTGATATCGGTAGTCACTCATGACTATAGGAGCTATCAGACCTATAGACTTAAAATTTGGTTGGCGTGTTACTCTCGTAGAGCAGAGTTCCTCTAAGAGAGTGTTTTGCGAAAATTGAACTACAAGGGCGTTTTGAGGGCTTAAGGGACGTTATAGATACATATTTTTGCTTTTGAGCAACTCGACAAACCAACTTGGAATTTCGTTGGCAAGTTCCTTTCATGGAATAGAGATCTGTTTAAAAAGGGTTCTGCGTAAGTTGACCTCTTTCGGGGATTAAGGAGAGGTTATAGAGATAAATATTACTACTTTTGAATTTTTGTACCTACAAACTTGAAATTTTGTATGTCCATTCCTTTCAAGGATTAGAGGTACACTACAAAAGGTATCGGGTAAATCGAAATTAAATGGAAAATATATAAAATTAAGGAGGGGCGTTATACACTCATGTCCATAAATTAAGGATATTGAAGTTCAGGCAAAGAAAGAGACACAAGCAAAACAAAGTTGACTTATTTGTCGTTACTGATGCCACCTGTCTGACGTAGTCAGATCGAGGCCCATGAAATTCATCATGGCACAGGGCTAGATTTAACGCCTGTCGTTAGCGGTAGCTTTGAGCACCATACAGGTGACAGTACGATTTGGCTCGGTTCCACCCCAATTTTGAGGGTGAAAACTCTGGAGTGGTCAGGGGCCTCCCACTTCTCTTCCCCTTCCACCAACCTCACGAGAGGACTTGCGGCTCGACGGCTATTTAGAGTACCCCCATGCCGTGAAGGCACTATACATTTACAAACATCCATGTCTTCTCCGGGATTCGAACCCAGGTCCTACGGCACAGCAGTCAGCATCGCTAACCACTATACCGGATAAGCGACGACTTATTTGTAAAATCTATTTATTAAACAAAGGGTAAAGAGCAAAAAAGATCCTATATGTTTGACATAATTAATAAAAATTGCAATTTTTACTCCCTGGAGCAAATTTCAAAAAAGAACCTATTTACAAAAAAAACAGTATAACATGGTTAGTATGATGGTTAACACGGAGTATGTCTCCCGGACGATGCAATACAGGCCTTACAACGCCTACGCATGCTGAGTATCGAATTATCAATCTGATCTTGGGGAACATTACACCACTCATCAAGCAATGCCTTCCGAAGTTCTGGTAGACAGGTGGGAGGGGGTTGACGGGCTGCAATTCGTCGGCCAAGCATATCCCACACATGCTCTAGTGGATTCAAGTCCAGTGAGTATGCTGGCCAATCCATACGGGTGATATCCTCCGATTGAAGGCTTTCGTCTACAATGTTTGCACGATGAGGACGGGCGTTGTCATCCATAAACAGAAATTCAGCACCCATGGCGCCCCGAAACAAACGTTGTTCCAGAATGACATCCCGATAGATGTGGCCTGTCATCGTTACATTCTGAACATGCAGGTCAGTTCTGGAACCAAGAATAATTCCTCCCGAAATGAGCCATCTTGCACCACCGTAACGGTGTCGTTCAGTGGTGTTCTCTTGGTAGTAACGGGTACCTGGCGCTCTCCATATGAAAGACCGGCGAGAATCAGACTGCAAACTAAACCTGGACTCGTCAGAAAACATCACACAAGACCACTGTTGCGGTGTCCACAATGCATGCTCTCTACTCCAGGTTAATCGCAGGCGACAGTGAGTTGCGGTAAGGGGAACACATCTGACAGGCCTACGAGCATATAGACCAATGTGCCCTAAGCGTCTGTACACGGTCTGCCTTGAAACTGTCGTACCGGTAGCTGAAGAGAGTTGACGAGAGAGGTATGATGCTGTGCTCCGTCTGTTTCTTTTGGCAGTAACTGCCAAATACCGGTTCTCATTCGGCGTTGTAACTCGGGGCGACCTGTGCTGTAACATCTACTCACATTACCATCATCTTGGAATCGTTTCCAAAGCCTGGAGATGACACTCTGGGCGATTCCAAGTTCCTCGGATACTTCCAGCTGGGTACATCCACATTCCAGTCGTCTGTTAATTCTACCACGTAAAAAATCACCCAAATGCTTCCTTTGTGCCATAACTATGCGGTTATTGCACTGAAAGGCTTTGAAAGCGCTTGTGAACAATTTTATTTCTTTGCCACCATTCCTTATATACCCCTCTCTTACACTCTCGTCATTGTGACGTACTATCCGCGCCATCTGGTGGTTTCCTGTAATTTGCATATTCTTCTTCAAGATGTGTGTGATAATTCTACAGGTGATTTTTAATTTTAGAGTTCAATTTCTGTGTGATTCTGAATTATCCTTAATTTATGGACATGATTGTAGATAAAAAAAAATTTCTGTTTTTGAACTATTTGATTCACATACTTCAAATTTGGTAAGCGAGTTTCTTTTGATATATAGAGATCCGCTAAGAGCTGGTTTTACTGAAAGCTACTTCTATGAGGGGGGGGGGATGAGGATTTTTTGAGGTGCATAGATAAAAAAAATCACGTCTTTGAGTAATAGACCTACTGTAATGAAATTTAATATGCATAGCTATTTTTTAATTGAAATCCTCTAAGAACGAGTTTTAGGTAAATCCTTTCTGAAAGAGGGTTACGGGGCTTATCGATAAAAAAGTTCGTTTTTCAACTATTAGAGTTGGATTTTAAGTCTTTAAATTAGGCTTGCATGTTTATTTTGTTGAGTAGAGATCCACTAAAAATGGGTTCGGCTGAAATACACTTTGTGGTTTCGGAAGCATAAAATATATTCAAGTCCATTTCTTTCTAAATGAAGAGTTGACATTTTTAAGAATGTTTTCAATTAGATTCGAAAAAAGTGAAAAATATATATTCGTACAATATTATTAAATAACCTGCATAGTAAGCGGGTAATGGCTGGAATATACACTATACTGTTCGACTTAATTGTGACCAACACTTGTGTATTTTTCTTGTCTGAGTTGGTATGTGCTTACTTGTGATATCCCGAACCGTCACAAATCGGTTATTTCTGCCTAGATGTAGTGTGACGGATCGACTGTGACTATAATTTACTTGTTTGGTTGGTTTTAGTGTATCAATATCTCAGTTGTGGGCGTTTCAGTGCGGCAGCTGATATTTATAATTTTGTGTTCCATATAAAACGCATTACTTTTGCATTTTCAAAGATGGACATAAAGCCGAGGAGTCATTCTAAAATAATCGCTTTTAACGAATGCAGATTGTGAGAGATATAGCTACGACAGATGGTATGGACAAATCAAGTGTTTCAGGAATTCTAAGAACACTTCAAGATTCCGGAACACCCTCTCTAAAAAGAAAATTTGGGTGCAGATGGAAAACTTCTCCAAGAACTGATAGAATTCTAATAAGAAATTTCAAAATTTATCCAAGGAAGAGAGGCATAGACATTCGAAAGGATTGATTAGTACATAATGTAAAAGTGAATACCTCAATTGTATTAAAAAACCTTTGGAAGTTCGTCGTAAGGCAACAATATTGAATATGAAACAATTTCTGATTCAGAAAATGATGGTAAAATGTTTAGCATGTGCCAACAATTATCAATCTTGGACTATTAATGACCAGAAGAAGGTTATTTTTAGTAATGAAATACTTTTATTTGTGCAGAGATACAAATCAAGTGTTGTAAGACACAGCGAAGATAATACTCTGTTACCAGATCATATACAAAATACTGTAAAACAACCTTCTAAAGAGAAGTTTTGAGTTTTTTTACAACAAATGGCACTAGAAACTTAGTTTCTCTTAAAAGCATGATGAATTCTGGCAAATACATCGAAATATCATGTTGTAGGATTGTTCCATTTATGATAATATTTGACGGAACATTTCAACAGGACTTTGCTCTTTGTCATGATTCGCTATCAGTCACGATTTTTATGTGAGATAGTAAAATACAAGTACTTGTTTGGTCTAGTAATTCACCAGCCCTAAATCCTATTGAGAACTTATGGCGTATTCTCCAGAAACTTTTATCTAATTTGTGCTGCACGACAACATAACAGATGATAAAAATTGCTATGCAAGTGTAGTTCCTCGATGATATACGAGTAGTCAAGAAAACGCATGCTACGCTGGTTGATTTAATGCCAAAACCTGTTTAAGAGCTTATTTCTGCTAAAACAGGACATACCTCATACTAATGTATAGATTTTAGACTTAAGACATGTATTGATTAAAAGTTAATATTTTAGAAAAAATCCTTTTTTCCCGTTTGTCCCAATTAATTCGAACAGTATAGTATTATCTACAGTAAATACGAGAAAAGGCAAAGATAATGATTGTATACAATATTATTGTATTTTGAATATAAAATATTTCAAACCACATATGGTGCTTAATAATATACCATCCAACAATTCCTCAAATTAAAAGTGGTCACTAAATAACGTGATATGCATCCAATATTGGAGAACTGTTCCCACGTATAAACAATAATCTTGTTCTCCCATATACAATGATAGCATGTACCTACTTTTGGTTAGGCGATGCTTTTTTAAATAGGCGAAATTGGTCGATAATATAATAAATAGGTATACATGTGATTTAAGACTTTATTTATTTTCTCTTCGTTTAAAGCAATGGAAACTACAAAGGAACTCTAAGGCCTTACGGTGTAAAGCAGGGTACCCGACCTTTTTGGAAAGGGTGCTTCTATCTGATAAAAAAAAATTATGCGTGCCACCATCCAAATTTTCCAGCAAATAAAAAAGATCAAGTGTGAACAAAAATGTTACTTGCAAGCTTATTATAGAACTTTTACGGAAATAGCATAGTTTTTTTGATACAAGCCTAAGTAGTGGAAATTTAAAAAAAAAATATATAATAAAAAAGGCAAAGTATAAAATTAAGTTTTATTGTTGATAAACTTTTTACACTTTCAAATCAGTTAAGTAAAGTATGAAACAAAAATGAGTAACTTGAAACATTTAATTCTAAATTATTACTAAGCAGTTAGTTCTTGATGTGGCTTTTGAATTTGTAGTTTTTTGAACAAATCCTCTATTTTAAACTTAGCTCAGTGGCGCAACAGCCCATGAAGGCCAAGGTCTACTGTTTCCATATCAGAATACGTGACCCTTGGGGTACTGAGGTGCATGAGCAGATGTTCCTGTTAGGTAGTCAGTCAGACACGAAACCTCCTACGTTAAGTTCCCTAGCAAACTTGGTGCTCATTTATCGACCCAATGAAGGAATGAAAGGCTGAGTCGACCTTGCTGAGCCCGGAGTTTTAACCTCGGAACTGTGGTGTGGAAACGCGAAGCACTACCACTCAGCCACGGGGCTTCCATTTATGTTAATATTAGCTCTTAAAGATGCAAGCAAAATAAGTTGGTTTAGGTGCATATCTGCTAGTTTTGAGTAACATTTTGATTTTATGTTCATTATAGAAAACATTTATACACAAACATATGTTGATCCAATCTTTAAGAGAAATTTTTTTCTGTCTGAGACATTCGCATTTCAGTAAAATAGTAAAAAATTTTATTTATTACTATTTCTTCACAGTTTTTAATTTTTCAATAAGTCTTCGCGTGCCACACTTACAACTCCGACATGCCACTCTGTAGCACGCGGCCCACGGGTTGACCATTACTAGTGTAGAGCCTTTGATCCATATCATAATAATTATAAAAAATAGTTTTGCCCACATACAATATTGGTTAAATTATAATCTTAAACACTTAAAATTTGCACGGAAGTATAGAATTAAAATATAGTTTTAAGGTATCCGATTGGTTACGACAAACTTTTTTTTTTAAAAAAAAAGGAGATATGGGGATTTTTTTGTTATTTTTAGATTGGTTTAGAGCATTTAAAGAAAAACGTGTTAAAATTAAGAAGAGAAAAGGAAATTATTATTACTAAAATGGGAAAAAATAGGTAAAAATTGACAAAAAATAGCATAATCGCACCATTCTGCACCAATGGTTTATGAACAAATTTTCAATTTTTTCAATCTCTCTAATGTGTTGCTATATTATTCAGTTTTGAAATGACCTTCAGGATAAGTAATATTTTCTTTTTTTACAAAAACTAGAGCACTTTATTTAGGTTACTATATGAAAATGCTTAAAAAGACAGTGATTATATTCACATAAGGGACTAAATTTTGTAATAAAACAGTGATTGATAAATCTGAAGGTTAAAACACTTCTATTATTATCCAGATCATACACAAAAATTTTAGTTAATAATTTTTAAAAAGTTTTCAGCAATCACTGGCCCCGTTTGAACATTTAAAAAAAAACACATCTCAAGTAAAATGCGTTTTAAAGTATGAAATCTTGCTTAAAGTAATGGCATCTGCTTTTACTAAAACACTTGTAGTTTTTGTTCTAGTAAAGGAAAACGAAAAACTTGATATTTTTACAAAGCTAATAAGATGACCCATAAAATAAAATCATAACAGAATTGTCAATTTTTGGCAAAATTCACAGTTTTATTGTAGTCGGATACCTTAATTTAAAGATTTGATTTTAAGTTTATGGAAAAATAATACATAAATAATGTATGTTGTAATATTAGAATAAAATAAATACAATTTAATTGACTTTAATTTCACATTCATTGGTTATTTCTATCGTTAAATTAAAGCCTAGATTTTACGCATTTGTAAAAAATAATTTTGTTAATAAAATTGGTTAAGACATCCTAGGTACAATCCAAATAATTTATTGTACTTAATGGAGATCATTATTTTTATTTTATTGGAAGTGACACTGAAAGTGAAACTGATTTGATTCTTAATGAACTTATTTATTATGACAATTACTTATTGTTAACGTTATTTAATCACCCCCAAATAGGGAGGAAGCTCACCTTTATGATAGTTTAAATGGAGTGATTAAATGGAAAGTAATTTATTTATAGGGAAGGTTTTATCGCAAACTACAACAAAAATAATTAACTAAGCAATCATTGAAAATTTAACTTGGAAAAATTACTTTTATTTGAAATTACTTAAGCTTCAAGTCACTAATGATTGAAATACTTTTAGCAAATAGGACAAACGCAGAAACCTTAGTTCAATTTAAATACCACTATCCATTAACTCATTGCTTGGAAAATCATCTCAAACGAGGATTTAAAACTAATTTTCTTGGTAAACATGAAGTCCTTTAATTTCTCGTGTTTCAGGACACAAAACGAAGCTTTTCTACAGTTCCAATTACTTGGAAATTTCTTTCCACTTATTTTGTACAGCTATCCTACATTTCTCTTACATAGAGTCAATTACACATGCAACTCAATAATGGACCTTAAAAAACTCATTTACTGCTGTTTTAACCTAAAAAAATAAGGAACGTAAAAATAAGGTTTAATTGTTAATTACGTAGGCTCTTAGTGATAAATCAATAACTTAAATGGCAATTAAGTTCTCGAACATTTTGAAAAATTCACTCACTCTCTTAAGTAAAACTCTAGTTATAACCAAAGATATATAAATGAAAAAATGATAATAAAGACCCTTTAAGAGACAAGATATTATGTTGCAAATACTGGTTAGCTTAAAAAGTAGCATTTTTTGTTTCATTTTATTGTGTCTGTACTTTATTTATCTGAAAGAAGGTATTTATGAATTGACTGAATTACATTAAGTATATATTAAATCTAGAATTATAAAAATAAAATATTCATTTGTGAATATATTACAGAATGTACAAAAAGCTTATGTAATATAAAAATAATGCAAAAATTAATAAAAATGATTTTAATATTTATGAACTTAAAACTGATGTTCCCACGAAGCGAATTTGGAAAAAATACAAAATTATTATTTCATTCACATTATATTCTTAATAAATTCAAAAAATCATCATATCGACCTTCTAAATATACTGAAATAGACAGAGCCATAGAATGAAGAGCAATTTTTTGTAAAGGATTAAAATAAGGAATTGTTGAAGGGCAAATTATTGCAGAGACAATACTGCCAAAATGCTATCCAAAGGCTTCAAAGGCTTTTTTACAAATTAGTGTCAGAGGATTAATTGTTCTGGAACATGTATATTTTTACCAAAACACATGGCCATATGAATTATAAAAGATCTCACCACGTGTACTCCTATCATAGGATAAGTCCAATATGAAGTCCTGTGCTACTGTCAGTACGTAGAGACATGCTGACAAAATAATTATTCAGGAGGTGTTGAGTAAGTCTTACGGTTCTCTTTAAGCGTACATGCAATACCTTTCTCTGAGGCTTTCTTTGAGGCTTCAACTAATTCTCTTGAAGTAAATTTATTTCTTTTTAACTGTATGATCCACTGATAACTTTCTCCGGAAGAAGTAGACTTGATTTAATTAAATGAGTTGTTATTTTTAAGAGTGGACCTTTAGGTCCACGAAGTTGTGATAGTGGTAGGTTCCTGCTTACATCTGAGCCCCCCTTGTCTACCTGTAAACCCGGCTAGAGGTGTGGGAGAAACTGAATGATCCACATACATGATTTCGATCTAATCAATTAATTCATTCCGAATATCAATCAGACACAAAACAAATGCAATTAAGGTAGATGATAATATAGTAGAGCACGGAGGTGAGATTCTATAACACGGGGATACTACTACAGAACCTCAACTGAATCTAAGATAGCTTAAATACTGTCAAATATAACTACGTCGCACACTAATAAGCTAACATCTACTTAACCATTCGCACAATACCTGTACTTTTTATGTATCTGATCTTACACTTTAAACTTGCAGGTGATCTCTTCGTCTTGATCAATGTCGTGGGATCCGAGCTCTGTAACCTTTTCCCTGGACAACTCCAAGACCTCTAACTAATTCCACTCTCTTTCAATCTTCATCTAACCACTAACTCGCAGACTTTATGTCAACTCCTACTTGCCAACTCCAACGTGTCAACTCACGAACTCGCCAAAACAGAACTTATATAATATACTTTATTTTCATAATCATGCTTCCTTACTCGATGAAAGTTGGTTGAAATAAATAATTTCCTCAAGGAGTCATGAAGGGATTAGTTAAACCACGTATAGATCCGTCAAAAAGTTAGTAGGCGAATAATCACTGGAAAGTCAATTATTGATAACTGAGGAATAAATTATAAGATTGAGTTAAGATTTACGATCATAGGTCGTACAAATAAGAGATTTACCGTGAAGTCTGGAATAGAAGTCCAGAGTTCAAGTGTAAGTGGTGTAGATTATGCTCATATATTTAGTATGCTTAAGACGTGTGATTGCTCTTCTAACTATTTACGTAGAGCATTTCCTAACTTAAGTTGTTTGATTTAAGTTAGTGGGATACTAAATCTGAGTTTGAATATAGTTATGGCTGATCTTTACTAACATCCCGAAGCACAAAAAACGCTACCAGGTTGTTACAGCATGACAACCTGGTATGCTGTAACCTGGTATGGCATCAATAAATGGCCATCCGAAGTATTTCCCTCAGATTAAAGTCAGGGAAACATGGTGTCCATATAAAAAGTTAAATATCTCTGCTCTCTAAATAATTTTGGACTATGATTATATGAAAACACTTAATAGTTCGTTTGAAATGTATCATAATAAAAGCATCAAGAAAAAAACTGAAAGTCAGTGATACATCTTGGTCTCAGCCAATAACACTTCACTGGTACCTTTCGTGGATATTTTGAGGAGGAATACTGCCACTTCATGCCAGATAACTTGGAGTCTATAATTCAGCGTTTTCCAAAGTGTGTGGGGCGCTTCCCCTTAAGGGAACATTATGACTCTACGAGGGGGGCGCGAGCATTTTGAAAAGTCGATAACAAAATATTATTTTATATTTTAAAAAATCCTCAATTTATTGAAAATGAATAAACAAAATACATTATGACATAATAAAAAATAAAATACACCCATTTATCTATCTATCACCTATGTATCTATAAGCTGTGCACAATGCATTTTGTAATTAATTTAACAATACTAAATTAAGCACAAATTTAATAATTACCATTGACACCCATGAGCTTGTCATATATAAAATTATATATAAAAGGTAAAACTTGTCTTAATAATGTACACGGTTTGTAATTAATCCCTTAACTGCTGAATAAAAGCCACGTCATTCGCTCCCGAATGCAACCGTTTTCCACTTAGGCACGCGTATGTGATATATTGGTGTGTGGGGGTGAAGGAATAAATAAGCAAATCGTCCGAAATAAGAAATCTTTCGCAAACACACACTTTCAAGGTCCTTTTATTGCATTCCAAAGCCTTCGGAATAACCTTAGGGATAGCAGTGCACAGAAAAATCGTACTTCGGAAAGACGTATACATACGTCTGGGGGCAATCAATGCTTTGGCTGAGCCAGACGTTTATATACGCCGGTGGCACTTCAAAGATTAAAGTCGTATTGTAGCTTTAGCGTCAAAATATAATATTATTGAATTCAATATATTTTTATGGTATAGAGGGGGGAATGATGAAAATTATGAATGAATATTGGGTCACAAATGCTGAAAGTTTGAGAAGCACTGCTATAATTCGATAAAAAGATGAGTCTACACTTGTCAGGGAAAAGATTGATAATTATAATTTAAAAACAGTAATTTGGAAAATTTAATTTTCGAGAGCAGTTTTGATTAGTTAAATTAATATCAATAACATGTTGCTAAATATTTTTCAATGCATTCTTTTAGAATGAATGTTCCTGTGTCACTGCAAAATAAACACATATTTAGAAATGTCTTTCGACCTTTGTTTGGTATGTTCATTCCTGCAATAAAAAGTTTTGAGAAAAGGGTAGCATAACTTATCAAGTTGCAGAGAATAGATTAAATTGTTGTTTGGATTATCTTACAATTATTTTTTTAGTATTTTACAGAATTTTTAACGAAAACATAAGAATAAAGTATGTTTAGAAATCAAAGACCGTCTTTAAAACAGTGAGAATGCTTCATTCTTTATTTTTCGGTACTTTATTGACTTTAAAAGTCTAGCAGTTTCAGCCATTTACTTTCAAAAAAATTTTCAGAATATGTTGAATGATTACATGCATATGAAAATGAAAGTTCAAAAATAAAACAACATATGAAAAGTTACTCACAAGGATCACTATCGTTAAGGTTAATACACACATACTAGTTATTTCTTTAAAAAGCTTTCCTTTTAAGGTACTCGATTTTTTTAAATATTCTAGAAGAGACTAATGGATATTATTTCTGATAGTAATCACATAACCATTCCAACTATAAATATGTATATATATGTATCAACGAAATAAGTACTATATGTTCGATTACTTTAGAATTTGTTACTTTTTTTAGAGGATATATCTTCTCAAAACTATTGTTTATTTTATTTTAAACCAAATTTTTATTATAACTATTATATTTTACAAATGTAAAAGTAAAACATTATTAATCATACATATAAAACATGAAAGTAATGCTAGTGGTAAATAATCTTCAAAGCTTTATCAATAGTTTCTTAAATAAATGCATCTACATGAAAAAAATATGCTGTTTATATTATTTGCAGCTAGTTAAAATGGCACAAGTAAGTACTAGTGAAACAGAACAATAAATTATCCTTTTCTACGAAACAATCTACGATATTTAAGAATAATCAAAAGAAAAAAATATAATGTAATTGTAAGAAATTATTTCAAAAATAATTAATTTTTAATGTTAACATAAACTGTTAAGAAAAATGATGATGTTTTATGGGATATGTGTATGAGTGGTGAGCAAGGCTATTAAGTGCAAAATTCAGAACGTATTCAAATTTTGCATAATTAAACTTTTCACTTTCACACATAGTATAGGAATTGTCTACTTGTCTACAATAATGTTGTTTTAATTAAATCGTCAATCGTGAAGTTTATAAAAAAATAAAAGCACAAATATTGAATAGGACAGAAAAAGCCATTTATAGAAACGATTTCTATCCAAATAGGATTATTTTAATATAATCTTTTCTTCTGCCGCAACATCACTTGAGTTCTCAACTAGTCCAAAACGTTTTAAAACCTTTTAAATAGGAAAAACATAATTTACTAAAATTAAAATATATATATATATATATAGTTTCGTCACGATTAAATATTTACATTCAATTTTTACCTTTAGCTTTTGTGTATTTTATACCTCAATGAAAGAGTAGAGGAATCATACAATGAAAAAAAAATATTTTAAAATCCACACATAATGTTAATGAGGATAAAGATATTCATTTTAAGAATAACCCTGTTTTAAGTATTGTCTTACACTATTTAAAAAATAAATGTACTCTAAATAAAATACTTTTTATTGTTTCCAGTTTAAATAATTTTTTAGAGTAGATAAAAACTCTAAGCATTAAATTAAGTTTATTTGTATTTTACTAAGAGAAGAAGAAAAGGAAATATTGTAAAAAGTAAAAACATTGATGTCCACGTTAATAATTATCTTTATTTTCAAAATTTTTAAAGTTTGGCAGAATAATTATCTCAGACACTTTCTTTTTGAGGTCCTTGAACAAATAAATATTGTTTTTAAATAAAGCAGCATATTTTTAATGAGTAAATATTTTATTCACACCCCTCATATATATATTAAACCTCAATGGTTTGTATATTTTAAGGGGAGACCCAGATCTGTAATTTATTCCACTAAGCATAACTTTTTTTTTTCAAAAATAATATTATTTTGTGAAGAAAAATTGCCTAGTATTTAAAAAAAATTCATATTTAATAAGACACAAGTTTTAAATTAAAAATATTTTATAGATGCAAAACTGCAGGAGGTAAATGTTACTATTTAATTAAATAAAAATCTATTATTTTATTCTATATTCAAGTAAGAATTTTTATAAAAGAATGTGGTTCATTTGCAAATGTTATTATATACTTGCCTATTTTGCTGTAATAATTACATAGATTATTCCACATTTGAATGACTTGATCCAACATTTAAACTGAGGTGTTTGTCTGCCTCACATTGATACCTTCTTAAATCAAATCATGCAATGAATTCATTAAAAATACTTGTTGTAAATAATGATGTTTATAACCTAAAAACCAGTATCACTTTAAATTTGGTATTATCCGAAATAGAATAATCTCAGTAAATCTTTATTTCCCTGCGACTTTTTAAAAAGAGCTTAGCTACAACTGATAAATTACATTTCTTTCTATACTCGACACAGAGATAGGAAATATAGACGAATAAACTTTATCAAGTGCCGAGTAATAAGTCATTCTAAAAGAACAGTAAAAATAAATGAAGAAATCTCATTATCAACTTTTGACAGTAGATTTACTCTCCCCCCCCTACAAAACTTCACTGATCCGTTTCCTTTAACTTAACGTTTAGGTTTTCTGTCTTCAGACTCGACGGGAAAGAGCCTTGACAGAGAGGGTGATAAATCGACATAGGACTGAGGAGAAGAGATACTCAGCAGTCCAAAGATTCACTTTTGTCAAAGGAAAAGCTATGCCCAATTGGTAATCGGAAAGGAGGAATTGATTGAATACTTGACTAGCATTTCTAAAGAGTCGGCGAGTTTCGAATTTGGATAGATATGTGAGCGTATGAATAACTGTTTATACTACGAAGGAGAGCCGAAGGTTAAAGACACAAATTATTTAGTATATTCTGCACATAAACGTTTAGTTCTCTCTCTAAAGAAGGTATTTAATCAAAATAAAAACTTAACGCTAACCTTAATTGAATTTAAGCAGTTACATGAAAGTCATATCTTTAAGAGTATTTAAAGGAGTATTCAGTTTTGTGTTTTAATAGTTTTCGAACTATGTTACTGCTGGTGTAATAAGGTTACTAAGAATATCTTGAAAGTTCAGGAAATATTTAGTAATACTCTAATAATTTGTTTATTTATATTTAGTCGTATAATTGTATCTTAACTGAATTAAAAATAATTCTAGTATGGAATATATTTATTGTACTGTCATTTGTGAAAATCGACTTTTTTGATACTCTTGTTTATAAAATTTGCTGCGCTTTGAAAATTCTTGTTTTCGATAGATTCACAAAAGCATCGTACCAATCATACCAAAGCATCAAATTTAAAATACTTCCACGAATAGTATAAAACTTAAAGTGTATCTTAATAAATTGTTAGGACACCATTGGCATAAATATGATAATTGTATGAAACATTTTAATTATTGACACAAATCTCAATTTAATAAAGTGTTTTACTCAAAAGAAATACTAATTTCATATTTATTATATGCGTTACATTCCTCATTGTGTAATAATAATATTTGTTTATCATTAAATTTAAATAAGAAGGAACACCTTAAATATACATAGCTTTTGAAAAATTCTATAAGTTATTTCTATCTTTTTTAACTTTAAATCATTCTTTTCAATGAAAAAGTATATTTAGTTAAACTTTTTAAAACTGTAAAGTGTTTTTCCCATTTTGTTTTCTGTAAGAGTTTCTATTTATAGCCAATATGTCTCTATGGTCAAAACATATGACTAAATTATTTATTTCAGAAAACACTTGTCTGTAACTCTGGTGGAAAAAATTGCGGACACTTTTGAGAAAATTCTTACATTTCTTTACTTTATATACTTATAGAAAATGTTACATTGCACTGAGTGCAAAGACTTCTATATAATTTTTAATATAATTTAGCACTAAATTCAATGAAAAAAGTCAAATATTTGCAAAGAAAAAACGTTATGCAGCAATAGCTATCGATGTGCATTAGATACTAATGATAACAGTGGGTTATCTGTATTTAATGGGGTAGCCTTTATTTTTTATTAGTTTCATATCTATGCTCAAAGAGTTGAAAATAGTTTTAAGCTCTTCGTTCGTTATTACATGATGCCAGTAGAAAATTATAGTCACAATTAGCTATATTTTATTTCATGTGTAACTCATTCAGACAAGACTTTTCAAACGGTGCCTCAAGTTTTCGATAGGATTGAGCTCAGGATTATTTCCTGACCAGAACAACAATTCAATGTTCTAGAAAGATACCAATCTTTCGATGATTTTACTATATTTCACGGAGCAGAATCTTTCAGAAAAATAAATGAATCATTGTTGGTAAGTAGATCTCTGATGAAAAGTAGAAGTTTGGGTTCTAGAATGGTATATCAAATTATTTACTGGCATTCAGTGTCCATCGGTGATATGAAGGTGACCGATAACATCTGCTAATATGCATGGAAAAATCATAAAACTATATGGGCACTTCACAGTTGCCTGGATGCAGTCTGGCGATAGCATTTTTCCCATTCTACATCTTATGTATTTTCGGTCATCACTACAGAATAACGATATCTTAGTTTCATTATTTTATTTAACATGTGACCTCTAATCATTTGTCTAATTTATGTGTTCTTTGGCCCAATGTTCGCTTTTCCACACCATAGTTTGAGGATCAAAACCCCGGCTGGGGATAATCCACCCAGCCTTTCATCCATTCAGTGGATCAATAAAAGAGTAACAAGCTTGCTTCGGAACTTAACACACTGAGGACGTAGCATCAAACTAATCACCTAATTGGAACATTTGCTCATGCTCTTCAAGGCCCAAGGTCACGTATACTGATTTGGTCGCAGTAGGGCTTGGCCTTCATTTGCTGTTGCACCACTGTGTGAAATTTTTGCCCAATGTAGTCTTTTTTTAGCGATGTTGTAAATTGAGCTAAGACTTTTCTCGTGGAATTCTACCTCTTAGTCTAACTTCTGCTAATCTTTTCTTGGTTCTTTTTTAACTGACAAAAACGCCAGCGTCATTCAGATAACTTCTAAAAACTATTGATGATATTATTTTATAATGGATACGTATTATTCTTGTTCTTCTGTCATCAAAAGATGTGGTGTACCTTTTTAACGGCTTTTCATGCTTTGTTTATTATTAAATTTTTCTTCTGACATCTTAAATAAAACTTTCAGTCTTCACATGTTGTCACGGGACCACCATCATGTTTTGCAATTTTAACATAAGAAAGACCACTTTCTCGTCAAAAATATCTTTCTATGTGTTCAATCTACTCTTTTATTTGATGCCATTGCATCTTAACTAAATATCATTGTTGTCCTGTCCAGGAAACAGTCCTAACCTCAACCATATCGAAGACATATGGTACCGTTTGAAAACTCTTGTACAAATGAGGTACCGATGAAATAAAATGGAATTAATTTAGGATATAATTGTTAATTGGCATTATGTAATAACTTAAGAAATGCTTAAAACTATTTTCAGCTCAAAAAACATCAATGTGAAGTAATAAAAAAGTAAAGGCTACCCCACTAAGTACTGATAACTCACTGATATCATCAGTATCTAATGAATGTCAATAGTTATTGCATCTAAACTTTTTTTGCCTTGCAAATATTTAAATTTTCTTTTTGTGTATTAAATCAAATCCTAAATTATCTTTAAAATGATATAAAAGCTTTAGCATTTTGGGTTAAAGTTTAGTATAGGGGGAACCCTTGGCGATGTCAATTTCTTTTGGCGACCAAAACCAATCACCAAGCTACTTCACTTAGCGATATGTATTCGGAAGACAAAATGAATTCGATATCTCACCATTATATCTATATAAAAAACGTAAAATCCAAAGGCCTCCCCTCCCCTATACAACACTTAAGCCGCATTTTGTGCAATGGAACAATTCCGTTAAGCATTTAAATTTTTAAAAAATGTAAGAACTTTCAAGTGTCCACAATTTTGGCCACAACTGATATATACTTAAGGACAAAAGACGAAAAATATAGTATGACGTCACAACTCTATTTTCAAATCAACAGCGTTATTTGTAAATATTTATGAAAGCAGATGCTCATCGTGCATATCGAAACAGGCTGAGGCGCGCCGTGTAATGAATGAGTGCACACGTCGAAGCAGCTTGGTATTGAGCTAAGTACAAGTGTATACAGACCAGCAGTTTAGTCCATAAGAATGCCCCCATGGGAAATAAAACCCAATGGTGTGAGATCTCTGTCTATAATGGCAGAGATATAACCGGACCTCCCCCTCCCCCCGCCCGATCTAGTGGCCGGATATGCCTTATCAAGCCAATTGCGCACATAAGCGTAGAAATATCCCGAGGCCTCATCATGAACCATTGTGCATTGTCTTTCGATCATTATGATATACCGAATTTTTTTCATAAATAGTTGATCGTACAGTTCTTTGAAAATTTTTTATGTTCTTCCAACGAGGAATCTGGCAGTGCAGAGCTTAGACTTTATTCTTGGGACACCCTGTATACATCACAGTACAAATGCAGATCTAATGCTTAAATCTCTACTGCTGATAAATAAGTAGTTGAATTATTAAAATATGTAGTATGATTTTCTTAGTTAATATAAAATGTAGATTTACATGTATGTCGATGGAGATGTTTATAATGTTAAAAACCAGATTACTTGAATATCTAAATAAACATTTGAGCATGTTGGATTTTAAATTTGATGTAATCATGTATTTAGTTTAAATAAATAATAAAACAAAGATTATATTCATTTGTGTTGAAAAATTTGGTTAATAGCGTTCAATTGAAAATGTATTCAATTGTAATTCATTATTGCGTTTAACACTTTTAACGCGTTGAAATATTTATCAACTTTAAGCATGGGTTTTGCATAGAATCGACTCAAAGAGTTAGGGTGGTACTATACGCAAAATACTCAATACCCTTGTTTAGGTATTGGTTCTACTGACTTGAAATTTAGCAAATATGCTTCTTTTGTTGTGTAAATCAAATTTCCGCTAAAATAGGATTTTGAGAAAATGCACAACCGAGGGAGAGAATATATAGATAAGAATTCATGTTTTTGAACTATTACTTTTTTCTTTTTACCAAAATTCATTATTTTGAAAGCATTAAATCATCATATAAGGAAGCACTTTTCAATTTTATCATATATATATTGTTTGTTTTTCTGTTTAAAATTCTAAAGATGACTTTTTTTTAGCTTATTGGAACGCTTATTTTAAATGCTATAATACGTGAAGTAAATGTATTTACTTCTGATTTAACTCCAATATGTTTTCAAGTGTCTAAAACAAAAATAAAAAAAAACTTTTTAGAAAAATACAGCAATTAATTTAAAAGCTTACATAACAGCAATTTCATCTAATAATTAATCTCACGTACAATGTATCAGAAATATCCTAAAAGTATAGAATGTTATACTAAAATGTTAAAATGTATAGCAGCAATTCCCTATTCTGTATAAGTACTCATATCAGAGAACGTTGGACGAATAATAAGTATATTTATTATTTATCTCTTTCGTGTGCATAACGTGATTGGTTCCCTGGTGTATTTGGAAAAACTGATGTAAACAGATGCTAACTGAAATTAATTACCTTGAGTGGTTTACTAATTCATGTTAGTTATTTAATAAGCTTATCACTATGCAATCTTACTGTTGGATGTATGATATTCTTGTGTTAGTCGTATACTGCATTGAAAACTAATGTAGTTAGAAGTAATTTTCCCATAAATCACGAGAAGTAATTTACACAGAGCTAACTACAAATGAAACCCTTGTACTACTAAATATCTACTATAAATCTCACATGCACACATTTATTACCCAAAAACATGCAAAAGTGTATGTGTGCTATCATACTTAATGTATGTGCATGCTCAAGTGTTTTTAACACCCTTTTATAAGCTTCACTTGCATATATCAAAATCTTTGAACTCAATTATTACCCTCTTTAAAAGATCAGATTAATTCGAAATTTTGCTCACTTGTTGAGGGCTGATTACAATAAAATAATTTAATAATTTTGCTTCATTGTCCTGATCAGGATCATCAGGATTAACGATTTCTCTTTTCCAGAGCTCATTCCGCACCTGGCGACTATTTTCAGATCCCATTTCCAGATTTGGCGTCTAAAAGGTTGAGTTACAATTTATCTATAAAATGGTGCTTTTAATTTTTTTAAACTAGAATTTTTTATTTAAAAAAAACGAAAAAGTAAATAGTTATTCAGCCTCAAAAACTTTTCATTTTATCAAATGAATTCTTAGAAAGAAATTAAATGAATCTCACACGATTAAATTGGAAATTTATAAAATATACACATAAACAATATGCTAAAAATAGTACCAAAAGTTATCCCTCTTCTTTTGGATGATTTGTAAATTTTTTACATTTAACTAAGCCCATACTCTTACATATCTTTTGGTGTTAAATATACTTAAATAGTGTAAAAAACCATGTATAATGAAAGTTTATGGTTGGAATTATTTTGTAAATCATAACGTTATGTAAAAAAGGTTTTTTAAAATACTAATGATATGACCAAAATTATTATGTTCTTCAAAGATTATGTTAATTTTTTATGCTAGAAATACATAATATGATTTCTGAAGTATCTTCATACTTAAAGCAATATAAATCTACTTGATGCTCTATTACTTCATTTGAGAATGAATTTAATTTATTTAAGCATATATTTTCTTTTACTAATGTTATGAATTCTGAAAATGCTATAAAAAATACAAATATACATGAATAAATGTCTTCAAAGTCATAAATTTCTGTTCAATTTATCGAGAGTTTTTAATATAAAAACTACTGATCAAGATAAAACTTAATTCTTGTCTCTGTCAATTACTTCCCCTTCTCTTTGCAGTTTTTTACATTTGTTTTTTTTTTAATTTGGAACAATGTTAAAACTAAATAGTTAAACAATTCCTTTTAGTTAACAATTCCCCCTTTTTGTAAAAATCGATACTAGAATCTGTGATACTTAGTTTACTCTGATAAATAAGAGAAGAGTTATATATGGACTTAAAAAATGCATTATCTTCTTTCTCGTAATGGCTTGGGCTAAGATCTGAAAGGAAAATACTAAAGAAAGGAAGAAATCATCCGAAAAAGTCCTTTATCTTCGAACCTGTTACGGGTTTTTTGTGGCTTGCCAATCACGCATTTTTCCCTGCAGGAGGGATTTTCGGTAGCATAATAGAGGGAAAGAAGTAATGTGAGTGCTATTGTCCCAAGCATTTTTGTGCTCAAGAGCAGGAAAATTTCGATGATCCACACCATCCATAAGCTTATACTGCCCAATCATTTGCCCTATCTTGTGAATGGATTTGTTTCTGCTGTATTGGTATTACTTATTTTTATTTATTAGTTGAAGGAGTATATTCTTTTCTTTTTCCATTTGGAGACAGCTACGGTTGAATATTTAATACGGTTGAATATTTAATTTAATTCTACATTTTATTTGGATTAAAATATTGCATATGGATTATTTTTATAAAAAAATACTTGGACGATTCTTTTAAATAGAATGCTTTTACACACGTTAAATATTAAATAATCATTTTTTTCAGAAAATTATATCTAATTACATTTATATTTTGCTTAATATTACATATGAAAGTCTACATTCTGTTAATCTAAAACCACAGTAAGAAATATTTACATAGAAAATTCATTTCATTAGACTTGATTAGATTTAAATAAGTATTTTCTTTTATATGCTTTAATTGAATAAGGTAATATGTACGTTTTCATTTTTTATTGAATGAACAATTACTTAATTTTAAGTAATATATATAATTACAGTAATTGTATATACATACATATCTATTTATCTATCTATATCTATATATCTATCTATATATCTATCTATCTATTTATATATATATATATAGTATAATAAAATAAAAAAGAGAGAAAATTGTAATACCTACAAGACCAAAAAAGAAAGAAATCGGATTCCAAGAAATATAACAATTGAAGATACAGAAAGGGACTTTGGACTAAAATGGAGATCTATTATGATTTCTAAAAATGCCACTGAATTAGACCAGTGATTTAGGGTTAAGCTGTTTTATGGACCAACTTCCACGTACAGCAAAAATTTTCGACACAATAGAAAAAACAGAGCCATGTTGAAAAATTAAGCCTAATTCTAACACACGTGGATGAATTACGAATCGTTCAATGACATTTTACCTGGAACATCTCTTTCAAGAGGTGATAATTAGGCTTTCTTAATAATTTTCGCAACAGCAACATAATGTTTTCTCCGTGGTAATGCCACAGCGGTAACAAAGACGTCTATGAAATTTGTTGTATTATTGGTAATCGCATGGAACCGTTTACTGTTGCACAAATAGTGAAGAGAAGAAGTGTTTCTTTCATGCTTCTCTAAATTAGTGTGTGATAAATTCAGTGACAAAAATAAAAAATAACAATTAAAAAAAGCAAAATAGGAATTTTAATATTTTGATCACTTTCTACATTTTAAGTTTCTTTTGTTATCTTGGTTTTAAAGTGTTTCTTTCTCACCCCCCCCCCCATTAATCCTCCTGTTGCGGTCCTCATGAGGTATCTCTCTCATCTATGTAACCCGGCAGAAAAAAAGGGTGAGTAGCCTTTTCTAAGGCAAAGAAACCTTTAGACGCATTAAAAATAGTCGCAGATAAATTTTCATGACAATACTAAATGGCTAATGATTTAAATCTGTACGACTTCAAAAAATTGAATCATCATATTTAGTAAAATGCAAATAACAATACAGATCAGATAAAGAAACTTTCATGGTAAGGCAAGCAATTTATTCAGTCTAGACACCTCATTTTGTGAAGGCAGGCAATGGAAAAAGTGTTTTTAATGGAAACAATTTGTTAAAAATGTACGACAAATCTAGACGATGAAAAATATTTTTTTGCTCACAATGTAGAATAAAATATGCTTATATACCTTTCCTTTTCAACCGAATATGATGAAGAATCTCTTTGATATGAGCTGTATTGTATACTAGTTACCATTAAATTATAAAGAACTAAATAAATTTTCTGATATTTAATTAAAATGTTAGAAAATATAAATTTTTCCTTTGATAAAATATTCCTGTGATATGTTTCCTTAATTATACTTGCAAAAGTAATGAATATTTAAAAGATTAAATAAAAAAAACATATCTCACACTCATTTGATTAGTCACAGTTTCTTTTATAAATAGTTTTCAGGTGGATGAATCTATGATTATATTTTTAGAGAGCTTAAGAAGTATGTATATATAACATGTTCAAGTAAGACTATTGGAATAGTTTATAAATATTTTGAAATAAATATATAGTAATCTGTAAGCAAAAATATTATTTAAACACTGCAAATTGTTGAGGTAGATTATGATAGTATCATGTAGTATTTATTTACTAGATTTTTTTTTAATTAAAGGAATCTCACTTTTTTAAACATGTTCTTACAAGTTTCGATTGACTCGATTAATAAGTCTGTTGTTTTAAAGACCATTTGTTTTTTAATTTGTTTTATATTTTTATACTTGTACCTGAAAAATTTTCAATTTACTTAACTGATCTCTACTCAAAAAGGAACATGCACACTGATCTTCAATTATGTCAATCTAGTGGTCCTGAAAATTTCATGATGAGTGAGTGTGAGTCGCTTTTTTTCTTTATATTCATATATAGTAGTCGTTACCCACACGCTTTTATGGGTATTGCATGGTACTCTATGAATACATACTTTTTTATATATATAAATTACTCATATTCAAGTCTGTAGATCTACAAAGGGTGATCAAATGAAAAGGTACGAAACGATACGGTGGATACAAATGTAGACTTTGTTCAATATATACACCATAGGCCTGAGCACAACGATCCCACTGATGAACAAGCCGCAGGATTCCTTGTTCCCAGAATTCCTGTGGCTGTGCCGAGACCCAGTCGTTCACAGTGTCCTTGAGTACGTCGTCCGAGTTGAAGCACTTCCCTTTCAGGTGTTTTTTCAGTGGACCAAACACATGGAAATCGCAGGGCGACATGTCCGGACTGTAGGGCGGATGATCCAACGTCTCCCATTTGAACTTGTCCAGTTCCATTTGTGTGTGTGTGGAGACGTGTGGACACGTGTTATCATAGAGCAGAACCACGCCCTCCGTGAGCAGCCCCGGTCTTTTGTTCTTGATGGACCTGCGTAGGTGTCGGAGTGTCTCACAGTACACATTGGTGCTAATGCTTTTTCTGTGCTCGAGGAATTCCACAAGTAGCGGACCTTGAACGTCAAAAAAGACAGTGAGCAACACCTTGACTGCTGACTTCACGGCTCTGAACTTTTTAGGGGGAGGTGACGACGCATGCTTCCACTGCATGCTGTCCCGCTTTGTCTCTGGCTCGTAGTGATGACACCAGGTCTCATCACCTGTGACGATCCGCTTCATGAAAGCGCAGTCTTCCTGATGCCGAAACAGATGTTGCAGTGCTAGTCCCATACTCAGTTTCTTTTGCTGGTCGGTGAGCTGCTTCGGAACCCAAGCGGCACACACCTTCCAAAATCGCAACCTGTCGTGAACAATTGTCCACATGGTTCCACAGCTGACATCCACCTTCAGCGACAACATTTGCATTGTGACACGCCGATCACTTCTCACTACGTCGTCCACCTTGTCGATGAGATCGCTCGTGATGACAATGTTTGCCTGGCCTGGTCTCTGGTCATCACCCACACTCTCACGGCCTGCATGAAAAAGGGCACTCCATTTTCTGACACACTTGTCAGAGACACATTTCTCCCCGTAAACGGTCACCATCCACCGAGTAATGCTACCGCTGCTCCTCAATCGTCGAATTTTGCAACGCGAATGCCAACCTGTCCTCATACGTACAGCCGCATCAATTGGACGCCGCTTTTTATAAGAGCCTTTGCTCTCTCCTGCGCATGCGGGCACCCGCGCATGATCCGATCCTAGTCAGAGTCTCCAATGGCATCCCGAGATGTCTCGCTACATTCTCCCTTGGCGGAATATGCAAATATTTAACTGTTTCATTTTTATGTCGTTTCGTACCTTTTCATTTGATCATCCCTTATACATTAATGGCTGCAAGGGGCTTGTTCTATGACATTTTTTAACTTCTGGTGTACTTCTATCTGTCATATTGGTAAGAAAACATGACTCGTCAAAGAAAGAAACCAGTTGACAATTAGTAGCATTTTAGTAATAGTATTGTCCTCTGATTTTTAATATGGAACCTGTTCAACATGTGGAATGACCATCCCTCAACTTCGCAGTCTTATAAGCAACAGGATTCACTATACTGTCGTCTTAGATTAAACTCTAGAATTCGCTGGATTTGTTTGACATGTTAGTGGCTCTACTGTAGTGTTCTAGTCAATGCTTATACACCATCTGAACCAATATAGCAATTGCAAGAGAGGCAGTAAAAATTCATACCCCTCTGTTTTCAATAATATTGTTACACTTATCAATGCACATCTTCTCCATGCAAACCAAGGTGCAAAATACACAGGGGTTTTGCAAGCCCGATAAATCACGTGTTTAACCCATCTCTTAACCCGTTAACGCCCAAATTATTTTAAAATCGAAATTTTTGAAAAATATTTTTAAATTACATTTCATATATCATAAATAGAGTAATTATGAAGTTGTATCCCTTTTCCGTAATTAGCAGTAACTATTAGAATTCACCTATTCAGTAATGACATAATAGGTGATCTATAAATAGATCGCTGGGCGCTTATGGTAGTTAAAGACCAAGTAAATTTCCTGTGGTTTTATATTTAAAAAATTACAAATTTAAGGGGGGATGTAACTTATGTGAATTTAAAAACAACTAATGAGATTTAAAAGAGAAAATATTATTTTACTGATCTAAACTTAGTTACAATTTTATACAGCCAATTTGTAAAAGTTAAGTGTGATATAACGGAAAACATTTCAGACAAAGGGTTACAGTATATTTTGTACAAAATGTAGGATGTCTACTCTTACATTTTTGAAACTGGCATCTTCTTTGGTTTTGTCTTTTTCCTATATAACATGGTCTTTTCTAACTAAACGCACAGAGTCTGTTACGTTTGATCTTGATGACATCATCTGAGGTCTTTCAATGCCTTTCTTAGAATTTGTTCCCCGTTTGAGGTACGCAACAGCGATATATCTTCGGATCTTTTATGTTTTTTTATATTTCTTCCATGGGTACACAAATTTCTACATTACCTGACAGATGTTTTACCGATTAAGTAGTCATTTCATCATCATCAAAATACTCTTCTTCAGTTAACTCATCCAGATCAGGTGGTAAAGCAATTATATCAGACTCTATTTCCTTAGAAAACATATATTCTAACTCTTCTTCGGCGGTGGGAAACTCTTTACGAAGAGACATTCTGGAAAAAATGAAACGGGGAAAAATGATATTTATTACCACTAATGCCCAGCGATTTATTTATAGATCAGCATGTTTAAATTTATATTTTAATAATAAAAACAGTTATTTTTGTAATATAAATGAGCCAGAATAATTAAAGAGTATTGAAAATGCAAAACTCATGAAAAAAGTATAACTTACTTTAATTTTTTCCTGTTGGATACAAAATTGAAAGCTGCACTTTGAAGCTTTAATAGGGCGAACATTAGATGCTAGCTGCTGGACTGCTGTGAGAAAGAATGCTTCAAATCTCGTTTGGGAGTGTGGCCACATGTGTAAGGAAACCAGCCAATGACAATACGAAGTGATTGAAAGATCACTGGGAGTTCTGAGTGGGAGGTGATCTATAAAGAGATCACTGGGCGGTAACGGGTTAAGAATATATGCTCTAAAATGACCCATGTTTCCAGCTTGTATGCCCTCCACGATAGCTAGCCCCACTTGTCGCAATTCAGTAACTGTTTATAATCTTAGTCTTCGTCATGGAGTGGCCATGTAATATAACTGGCCACTGTATTTAAAAATACTAGAAAAAACTAGACAATTTTAGTTAAACTTATCTGTACCTTTTGGCAGTTCTCATCTAGCAAATTTTTATTAATCTTTCCACATTAATTTATAGTTTTTTCAACCACTGAAATTTTGTCCACGTGGTAAGGCAGCTTCTGTATATTGATTACTGTTTGCTTCCAGTTTTCTATGTTTGTGTAGCATTTAAATCATTAGCGTTTCTCTTGAGTTCTTACTTTTCATTTGTAATTTATTACTAGCAAATCTTGTTTCAAATATAACGCAGTCAGAAGGGAATAACAATTTAAAGAAACTTTTATACACAGAATTTTAAGTAGAAAAAAAACAAAATAAATTGAAAACTGATTTTAATTTTTAAAATAACAGTTTCAAGGTAACACTATGTACTTGAATCGAAACTTTACTCAGAATTTAATGTGTAATGAAAAATGAATCAGTTCCTTACACTAGAGACCTTTTTCAAGGTTAATGAAATTTAATATTATCAACCTTTATTTTACTTGAATAATTTATTGAGCTTAATTTACAATTTTTAATGAGAGAACGATAAGTTGCGTGAGAAAAACGAATTCTCGAATTGCATATTAATTGCATTAATTTTCCCAGAAGTATGTTAAAATTTTTAAGACAAAAATATTTCAAGAAAAATTAAAATAAATAAAAGGTTGCATTGAGTCATTTAAAGAACATTGGATTTATCTTTATTAGTCTTATCTTTAAGCGCACGCATATACTCTTTATTTAAAAAAGATTTAAAAAAAGCAAAATTCTATTTTTCTGAAACAAGAATCATTAGCCTTACAGCTTCCTACATTTGTTTTTTCTTAATCATTCTTAATTAATAATTATGAAAAAATCACTTCGTTTCTGAAATTAAGAAGTTGGTTAGAAAATATATTCATAATTAACTAATTATTAGATTTGGCGTAGTCTGAAAACACGAATGAAGAAGTTGGTGTTAATAATTATCCTCTCTATGGCTCTTTTCAAATATTTTGTAAATAGACAAATTAAAAATCTATTTAAAACATATCTTTGAATTTTATAAAGAAATCCTATAGCATTTACACAGTATAAAATTAAATTTAGAAAAAAATTCCGTATTTGCAAATTTTAATCTTTTAAAAGAGTTTCAACTTTTAAATGTTTTAAAAATTAAATAAACAATAGAAATTATCTGAATGATGAAATTGTCCAGCTTTAAATAAAACATTCTAACTTATTTTTGTAATATATAATAACGTATAATTATTAAATATACTTTCCTCTTGATAGTTTATTTGTATTTAAATTTAAATTTTACTGAAAAAATCATTCGAAATCTAAGTTATATATTAGTTATAAATTTTATTTGTATAAAATTTCACGCTCATAAAAAAAGCCTGGTAATTATTTACTATCACAGCCATGCCAACTTTAAAGATAATTCACGAAAATGGCAACCCTCTTCCGTACGGTCATGGCTGCTGAATTGGCACACATGTGTTTCTTTTCGTAATTCTCCTCTTACCTCCTTTTAAGCCTAACCATTCACTGTTGTGCAATCGTGAATGTTAAAATGCGAACCTGGGATTTACCTAATTCTTCAATAATAAAATTGATAATAATAATATTATTATTATGGTATTTAATAAAATAACAATACCCTAAAATAAATTTTAGAATAAGAATAATAAATTTAAGAAAATAAAGTATTAAAAATTAATTTTTTGTATTGATTATTATATATTTAGAATTACTTATAATTTATCTTTTTGCACTTTTTGACTATGTGCTTCATATTCCCTTAAGCGTATTCTGTTTTTAGAATTTGGGTGGTTTGTTTCAATGTCACCAATAGGGTTGTGATTGTACGTAAGTACCTAAAATCCCGTACAAAAGAATAATTTTTACTTATTTACTGCAGTCAGAAATCAACCACGATAAATAAAAGTAAAGAAAAAAATAACTTCAAGTATCCCAAGATCAAAACTAAACAAGATCAAAAATAGAATTTTATAACTGGTGTAAGATCCAGAAAAAAAAATGTTTCAGCTAGCCTGGCAAAGAGCCAATCATGCTACTGCAGCTGTCGCGGCTAATTCACATTTCGAATCCTAATGCTTTTCAATATGCTGTAACATGTTGGAAATTACAACGATTTGGTCTGAAGTAGCAATTTTTTATGTTTTGTTTGTAAAATGTCTTTTGTTTTGATATTGTTTCTTGATTTTGTCGTTTTAGAGAATACATTTTGTTATTTTTTGTTATTTTTGAAAGAGACATACTAAATATAGGGATATAAACTGTTTGAAAAATAAAAAGAAAATTATATATATACTCGTGAAGTAGGTTCCCTGATTTATTGAGGTATTCATGAAAATGTGTTTCTTCTTATATCGGAAAAACCAAGAATTAAATCTTGCAATTTAGTACACATAATTATTTTTAAAAAATACAAATATTTATAACATTTATTGCAAATAAAATTACACAAATTTATTTTCAATATAGCATACTTTCTATTTTTCATTTCAATAAGGGTAGACACGTTTTTATTAATGTAACGTACAGATAGATTTGAAACCCATTATTAGATTTTAATAGGTAAAGCAGTTTTAAATTGTAAAAATTATTATTCTAGATACAAAATTTTACAATGTGTATAAAATTGAATGTCATGACTGACATATATACAAATGTTTCCATGGTAAAAATAATTTTTAAAATTTATTATTAGTTATTATAAAAATTGTGAAAGATTGTTAATCCTGAATGGAGAGTATTGCAATAAAACGCAAATAAAATATTAAATAGGAGAATAGCCGAAAACCTCCAGGGTAAAATATTTCAAATTGAGAAAAAATTCTTAGAAAGAACTATAGTTTCACACAAAAAAACCCCTTCTTAATAGAAAAAGAAATATAAAAGTTTAAAGAAGAGTATAAAACAAAAAAAGGAAGAAGGGAATTTAAAAAAGATACTAGTATCACTAAATTATAGTAATATGTTCAATATAGAAAGAATATAAATAGCAGGATTGTATTACACTGTTCGAACTAATTGGGACAAATGCACAAAAAAGTTATTCTTTCTAAGACCTTAGCTTTTTATCATTACATACCTTAAATAGACGGAAAAGTTTGGATGTTAGAACGAAGTATGTCTTCCTTTAGCAGAAATGAACTTTTCAACCAGTCTCGGTATTGCCTCCTCTACAGTAATGCACATGTTCTTGATTTCATCATCTTGAAAACATACAAGTAGAGCCCTTTTTATCAATTGTTTTGTTGTCTTGCGATTCATCTTAGCGAAACAATTTTTGAGAATATGTTATCAGTTTTGAATAGAATTTAAGTCTGTGGAATTTTCAAGCCAATCGAGCACTTTTATTTTATTTTTCGCGTAAAGGTATGGACCATTTTGGAATTATGACAAGGGGCCAAGTCATGTTGAAATGTTCCATCAAATGTTTCCATGAATGAATAGAACATTTCTACTACAAAATATGTCAGTACATTTGACAGAATTCTTCATGTTTTTAAGAAGAACTAAGCTTCTAGGGCCATATTTTGTGAAAAAACCCCAAACATCTGTTAGAAGAGTGTTTTACAATGTGTTGAAAATTATCTGAAAACAAAGTTTCAACTGCACTTCGTTTAACTACACTTGATTTGTATCCCTGCACAAATAAATATTTCGTCACTCAAAATCACCTTCTTCCAGTAATTAACAGTCCATGATCGGTATTTTTTTGCCCCTGCTAAATGTTTTGCCATCATTTTCTGAGTTAGAAATATTTTTTTCCTCATTCTTCTTGCCTTAAAGCCACCATCAAGAAGCCTTTTCCGTGTAGTTTAGGTACTCACTTCAACACCATTATCCAATAAATCCCTTCAAATGCCTATGCTTATCTTTCTTGGATTTATTTTGTACTTCTTATTTAAATTTTATCAATTCTTGGAGTAGATTCCTCTTGCTCCCACATTTTTCTTTTCTGTTTGTAGACGATGATTCAAATTTTTGAAACATTCGATAAAACACTTAATTTGATCACACCAACTGCTATAGTTATATCTTTCAAAGTCATAGAAGTTTGTTCATTAAGAAGGATTTATTTCAGAACGGTTCCTCGGAGTAATATCCATCTTTCAACAACTAAAAGTAACACGTCTGATACAGAACGCAATATTGAAATTACTAGCTGCCCCACTGAAATGCTCACAATTGAGCTCCTGATACATTAAAATCAACAAATTATTGTCTATGTCGATCTTTCACTTTACCTAAAGGCAGATATAACGGGATTTGAGGTTGTTTAGGACATTACTAGTAATAACGTACCGACTCAAACAGAAAAACATGTTTTTCCAAATTAATTCAAACAGTATAATGTGTGCTAAAACAATACAATCCTTTTAAAGATAATAATTCTTTCCAAACCATGACGTCTTGAATGAAATGGCAAAATGCATATGAATAACAGATATTATTGAGAACTTTGAGCTCTATAAGGTTGAACAGTTCATTGTATAAAAAAACAAATTCATATTTAATCAAACTACAATTGTTTAATGTACTTTTCTTATTAGTATCGTGTAGAACTTAATACAATAAATTATTATGTTTAAAATAAAACACAATATGATTCTTAGATGATAAGAAATAACTGAGCCCACAAAGAACAAAGAATATTGATACCTCTAATTTATATATATATATAACGGATAAAGGTGACTCCCTCATCATGATATCTCCGGAAATTTTAGAACTACAAATTTGAAATTTGGTAGGCACGTTCCTGCTGTGGAGTAGAGATCCATTACAAGAGGGATTTTCCAAGAATTGACCTTCAAAGGGCGTTCCGAAGACTTAAGAGGTGTTATACACAAATATATCCCCTTTTTTTGGACTATCAGATCTACAGACTTGAATATGAGTAATTTATATATATATATAAAGTATGTATTCATAGAATACCATGCAATACCCATCAAAGCGGGTGGGTAACGACTACTATATATATAAAGAAAAAAGCGACTCACACTGACTCATCATGAAATTTTTAGGACCACTAGATCGACATAATTGAAGATCAGTGTGCATGTTCCTTTTTGAGTAGAGATCAGTTAAGCATGGGTTTTGCATAGAATCGACTCAAAGAGTTAGGGTGGTACTATACGCAAAATAACCAATACCCTTGTTTATGTATTGGTTCTACTGACTTGAAATTTAGCAAATATGCTTCTTTTGTTGTTTAAATCAAATTTCCGCTAAAATTGGATTTTGAGGAAATTCACAACCGAGGGAGAGAAGACGTTATAGATAAGGATTCATGTTTTTGAACTATTACTTTTTCTTTTTGCCCAAATTCATTATTTTGAAAGCATTAAATCATCATATAAAAAAGCACTTTTCAATTTTATCATATATATATTGTTTGTTTTTCTTTTTAAAATTCTAAAGATGACTTTTTTTAACTTATTGGAACGCTTATTTTAAATGCTATAACACGCGAATCAAAAGTATTTACTTTTGATTTAATTCCAATATGTTCTCAAGTGTCTAAAACAAAAACATTTTAGAAAAATACAGCAATTAATTTAAAAGCTTACATAATAGCAATTTCATCTAATAATTAATCTCACGTAAAATGCATCAGAAATATCCTAAAAGTATAGAATGTTATACTAAAATGTTAAAATGTATAGCAGCAATTCCCTATTCTGTATAAGTAGTCATATCAGAGCACGTTGGACGAATAATAAGTATATTTATTATTTATCTCTTTCGTGTGCATAACGTGATTGGTTCCCTGGTGTATTTGGAAAAACTGATGTAAACAGATGCTAACTGAAATTAATTACCTTGAGTGGTTTACTAATGCACGTTAGTTATTTAATAAGCTTATCACTATGCAATCTTACTGTAGGGTGTATGATATTCTTGTGTTAGTCGTATACTGCATTGAAAACTAATGTAGTTAGAAGTAATTTTCCCATAAATCACTAGAAGTAATTTACACAGTGCTAACTACAAATGAAACCCTTGTACTACTAAATATCTACTATAAATCTCACATGCACGCATTTGTTAACCAAAAACATGCAAAAGTGTATGTGTGCTAAGTGTATGTGCATGCTCAAGTGTTTTTAATACCCTTTTATAAGCTTCACTTGCATATATCAAAATCTTTGAACTCAATTATTACCTTCTTTAAAAGGTCAGATTAATTTGAAATATTGCTCACTTGTTGAGGGCTGATTACAATACAATAATTTAATAATTTTGCTCCATTGTCTTGATCAGGATCATCAGGATTAACGATTTCTCTTTTCCAGAGCTCATCCCGCACCTGGCGACTATTTTCCTATCCCATTTCCAGATTTGGCAACTAAAAGGTTGAGTTACAACTTATCTATAAAAGGGTGCTTTTAATTTTTTTAAACTAGAATTTATTATTTAAAAAAAAAACGAAAAAGAAAATAGTTATTCAGCCTCAAAATCTTTTCATTTTATCAAATGAATTCTTAGAAAGAAATTAAATGAATCTCACGTTTAAATTGGAAATTTATGAAATATACACATAAACAATCTGCTAAAAATAGTACCAAAAGTTAACCCTCTTCTTTTAGATGATTTGTAAATTATTTACATTTAAATAAGCCCATACTCTTACATATTTTTTGGTGTTAAATGCTTAAATAGTGTAAAAAACTATGTATAATGAAAGTTTATGGTTGGAATTATTTTATAACATCATAACGTTAAGTAAAAATGGTTCTAAGTACTAATGACATGACCAAAATTATTATGTACTTCAAACATCATGTTAATTTATTATGCTAGAAATACATAATATGATTTCTGAAGTATCTTCTTACTTAAATCAGTATAAATCTACTTGATGTTTTATTACTTCATTTGAGGATGAATTTAATTTGTTTAAACATATTTTCTTATACTAATGTTATAAATTCTGAAAATGCATTAAAAAATAAAAATATACGTGAATAAATGTCTTCAATGTCATAAATTTCAATTCAATTTATCAAGAGTTTTATATATAAAAACTACTGATCAAGATAAAACTTAATTCTTGTCCCTATTAATTAGTTCCCCGTCTCTTTGCAATTTTAAATAGAATTACATTTGTTTATTTAATTTGGAACAATGTTCCAATCTAAATAGTTAAACAATCCCTTTTAGTTAACAATCCCCCCTTTTTTTTAAAATCGATACCAGGACTTGTGATACTTAGTTTACTCTGAGAAATAAGAGAAGAGTTAGTTATATATGGACTTAAAAAATGCATTATCTTCTTTCTCGTAATGGCTTGGGCTAAGATCTGAAAGGAAAATACTAAAGAAAGGAAGAAATCATCCGAAAAAGTCCTTTATCTTCGAACCTGTTACGGGTTTTTTGTGGCTTGCCAATCACGCATTTTTCCCTGCAGGAGGGATTTTCGGTAGCATAATAGAGGGAAAGAAGTAATGTGAGTGCTATTGTCCTAGCATTTTTGTGCTCAAGAGCAGAGAAATTTCGATGATCCACACCATCCATAAGCTTATACTGCCCAATCATTTGCCCTATCTTGTGAATGGATTTGTTTCTGCTGTATTGGTATTACTTATTTTTATTTATTAGTTGAAGGAGTATATTCTTTTCTTTTTCCATTTGGAGACAGCTACGGTTGAATATTTAATACGGTTGAATATTTATTTTAATTCTACATTTTATTTGGATTAAAATATTGCATATGGATTATTTTTATAAAAAAATACTTGGACAATTCTTCTAAATAGAATGCTTTTACACACGTTAAATATTAAATAATCATTTTTTTCAGAAAATTATATCTAATTACATTTATATTTTGCTTAATATTACACATGAAAGTCTACATTCTGTTAATCTAAAACCACAGTAAGAAATATTTACATAGAAAATTCATTTCATTAGACTTGATTAGATTTAAATAAGTATTTTCTTTTATATGCTTTAATTGAATAAGGTAATATGTACGTTTTCATTTTTTATTGAATGAACAATTACTTAATTTTAAGTAATATATATAATTACAGTAATTGTATATACATACATATCTATTTATCTATCTATATCTATATATATATATATCTATATATATATATATATCTATATATCTATCTATCTATTTATATATATATATAGTATAATAAAATAAAAAAGAGAGAAAATTGTAATACCTACAAGACCAAAAAAGAAAGAAATCGGATTCCAAGAAATATAACAATTGAAGATACAGAAAGAGACTTTGGACTAAAATGGAGATCTGTTATGATTTCTAAAAATGCCACTGAATTAGACCAGTGATTTAGGGTTAAGCTGTTTTATGGATCAACTTCCACGTACAGCAAAAATTTTCGACACAATAGAAAAAACAGAGCCATGTTGAAAAATTAAGCCTAATTCTAACACACGTGGATGAATTACGAATCGTTCAATGACATTTTACCTGAAAGATCTATTTCAGGAGGTGATAATTAGGCTTTCTTAATAATTTTCGCAACAGCAACATAATGTTTTCTCCGTGGTAATGCCACAGCGGTAACAAAGACATCCTATGAAATTTGTTGTATTATTGGTAATCGCATGGAACCGTTTACTGATGCACAAATAGTGAAGAGAAGAAGTTTTTTTTTTCTTTCATTCTTCTCTAAATTAGTGTGTGGTAAATTCAGTGACAAAAATAAAAAATAACAATTAAAAAAAGCAAAATAGGAATTTTAATATTTTGATCACTTTCTACATTTTAAGTTTCTTTTGTTATCTTGGTTTTAAAGTGTTTCTTCTCCCCCCCCCATTAATCCTCATGTTGCGGTCCTCATGAGGTATCTCTCTCATCTATGCAACCCGGCAGAAAAAAAAGGGTGAGTAGCCCTTTTCTCAGGCAAAGAAACCTTTAGACGCATTAAAAATAGTCGCAGATAAATTTTCATGACAATACTAAATGGCTAATGATTTAAATATGTACGATTTCAAAAAATTGAATCATCATATTTAGTAAAATGCAAATAACAATACAGATCAGAAGAAAAAACTTTCATGGTAAGGCAAGCAATTTATCCAGTCTAGACACCTCATTTTGTGAAGGCAGGCAATAGAAAGAGTGTTTTTAATGGAAACAATTTGTTAAAAATGTACGACAAATCTAAACGATGAAAAATATTTTTTTTGCTCACAATGTAGAATAAAATATGCTTATATACCTTTCCTTTTCAACAGAAAATGATGAAGAATCTCTTTGATATGAGCTGTATTGTACACTAGTTACCATTAAATTATAAAGAACTAAATAAATTTTCTGATATTTAATTAAAATGTAAGAAAATATAAATTTTTCCTTTGATAAAATATTCCTGTGATATGTTTCCTTAATTATACTTGCAAAAGTAATGAATATTTAAAAGATTAAATAAAAAAACACATCTCACTCATTTGATTAGTCACAGTTTCTTTTAAAATAGTTTTCAGGTGGATGAATCTATGATTATATTTTTAGAGAGCTTAAGAAGTATGTATATATAACATGTTCAAGTAAGACTATTGGAATAGTTTATAAATATTTTGAAATAAATATATAGTAAGCTGTAAGCAAAAATATTATTTAAACACTGCAAATTGTTGAAGTAGATCATGATAGTATCATGTAGTATTTATTTACTAGATTTTTTTAAATTAAAGGAATCTCACTTTTTTAAACATATTCTTACAAGTTTCGATTGACTCGATTAATAAGTCTGTTGTTTTAAAGACCATTTATTTTTTAATTTGTTTTATATTTTTATACTTGTACCTGAAAAATTTTCAATTTACTTAAAGTTGATAAATATTTCGACGCGTTAAAAGTGTTAAACGCAATAATGAATTACAATTGAATACATTTTCATTTGAACGCTATTAACCAAATTTTTCAACACAAATGAATATAATCTTTGTTTTATTATTTATTTAAACTAAATACATGATTACATCAAATTTAAAATACAACATGCTCAAATGTTTATTTAGATATTCAAGTAATCTGATTTTTAACATTATAAACATCTCCATCGACATACATGTAAATCTACATTTATATTAACTA
>BMAO01025393.1:0-42295 GCA_019973975.1 Trichonephila clavata
ATGATTGAGAGTTTAGTTGAAAAGACATGAAGAAACAAAATGAAGGTCGTACATTTTTTGCCATTTTCTTAATTATATATATATATATTAATATATATATATATTTAATATATATATAATATAATAATTTTTTTTTTTCTATTTCTTCGTTCTCTATGAAAAATGATGCACAAAATATTCTTTTTTTAAAAAAATTATTAAATGTGTGAGAAGAAATTCCTGAATGACAAGGTATTTATTTCTTAAAAAATATATGTTAAAATTTATTTTTAAAAAAAATTAATTTGAAAAATTAATAAAAGAATAATGAAGTAACATGCGGTATATCAGAAAACCAATTTCCACATTGAAAAAGAGGAATTTGTGCAGAGAAAAGATTTGAATACATTCAGTTATATTGCATTATATAGTTTGCGAACATCCAGAGAGTTCGTCGTCTTCTACACTTTCCCTGCCTTCTCTGAAACTCCGATGCCACTCATAAGCTTGTGTTCGCGAGAATGTATCATAGTATTACACATGTTTCAAAATTTTATAAATTTCCGCAGCGCTTTTTCCCGAACTAACTCAAAATTTGATATTCATTTGAATGGTTTTAAAAACAACTTCCACATGTTTTCCGATTTGTAAGTTTTCGCACATAACGCAGAGGACCTTTTTGTTCTCCATTTACTTCAATAACGTTAAATCCAAAATTTAAGTTTTCTTCAGAATATGTCTTTGATTTAATTTTCGGAACCTTGCTTCCCTGTGTACTTGTTGATACTTTACTACAGTCGATTGTTCGCTTACGACTTAAAATGGTATATCTATGATTTTCTTTTAATCTACTGCCGTAAATACTTAATACTGTGAATTGCAACTAACGCGCGCGTGTGCAAATTATAAAATGTACATTCAAGATAGATTCGGTAGCTATAGAAGTATTGACTCGGCTAAAACTGACTGGAATTGTACGAGATACAGCATTTTTACAGACTCGCGTTTTACGCAGACGTCCGATAGTTGCCCAGACTCTCACAAACATTCGCGAGAATGCCAGATATGATGGATATGATAGAGAGTACCAGAATAGATTAGAGGTACTCAACATTTTTTTCTGCCGGGTGCATACATATGTTAGGTATTTCACGCGGGCCGCAACAAGAAGAGTGATGAGGTTCTTTTAAATATTTTGGTTCTTTTAATTATTTTTTTTTATGTTTTTCATTTTTGTCTCTTAATTTTTCTAAATTGGAAGCATTTAAGAATCACTCTTTCACAATTTCTGCATCAGTAAACGTTTTCATATGATTACCAATAATATAAAAAAATTCATGGGGTTCCTTTGTTACAATTGTGACATTACCATTGAAGAAACATTTTTTTTTTTTTTTGCTGTTGTAAAGATTATTCAAGAAAGCCTATTTATCATCTATTGAAAGAGATATTCGAGTAAAAGTTTCATTGAAAGATTCCTGTTTATAGGAATTTTTTAAATACATTTCGTGACAAATCAAACAATTACTGAACCATGCTTGTTTTTCACTACAAAATAGTCAATTTCTCAATCGTCTTGAAACAATCTATTTCCTTTGAATATTTTTCGCTAGCATGATATGAATGATAGTTAAAAATTAGTTCCACTCATAAAATGGTCGGTACTCCACTGTTGTGTATTATCACTAATCAGAACAAATAATCAATTCGCACCACATACGATATTGACAGCAAAAAAAAAAAATCAAAATTGATATATTTGATGTTTTAACAAAGAATTTCCCTCCAAATTTTCATAAAAAAATAAATGGATTTCTCAGAGCAAGGGTTTTGACCGGGCCACTAAAAAAGGCCCGGTGGGTAGCATGTTGAATATCGCTGGTCTAAACTATTTTTCTAATGACATATGTACAGTTAGAAATGGATGATGGAGGAAATAAATCTTAATTTTAATATCACTTTGCAATATGTTTCCATTTAAAAATTAGAGAAAGAAAAAGAACATAATAATTATAACATTACTTAAAAATAATTTACTTACAATATATATCACTTTAAAGTACCATATACATAATTTAATGCGTATCTTGTTAATTTGTACAGTTTATAATTAAGATCGTATTGTAGTTTTAGCGCCAAAGTGCATTATTATTGCATTCAATACATTATTATTGTATAGGTGGATGATATAAAAAAAAAGAAACGAGCCTTACAGTAGTCGCATACGATGTGTAACATCTGACATGTTATCGTGGTAAATTCGCAATAGCAACTTAAATCCTGAAAAAAATGAATTGAGTATGATTGGAAATAATTTTCTATGGAATAATTATATTTAATGAAAAGTTTACTTAACACAAGGAGTAATGCATTTTTTAAAATAAAAAATAGTTATTCTTGTTCAATTTGGGAAAGAGCGGTAATGATAACTTATGGTAACTAAAATATGACATATGTATATACTTGTGATTTCAAAGTATTTAAAAATCGTTGAAAAATAGCGTCAATAACAATACCACTGTTAGTTGCCGAAACATTTCGATTTGTGTTCATTTCGAGCTTGCGTTCATCATTCCAAAAAGCTATGAGTGGCTCGGCTTCTAGCAAACTGAAGTTAACTTTAAAATCACCACTCAAAATCATGGGAAGCGAGTGATAGTTCTTTTTTAAAAGTTCAAAACCACCATCGGTATATGGTAAAAGTAAAAAATGCAGGAAATCTTAAATTTTTTGAAACGTTTGGTTCGGAGAAAAGTATACGACCACCGAAATCACTGTTTGCCCATTTTCAAATAAGCATTCTGCCGCACATATGTCCCCAATATCTTGAATAACAATACCCAATCCAGTTGTTTGACGATAAGTAATATCCATATGAGCAGTTGTTCTGTTCGCAATAGATCGCAACACCAGCTGCTCTGTGGACCGGTCGTTTAAATTGTTCACAGCAATCGAAGTCAGGTATCGAAACACGTCCGTCATTATCTACCCACGTCTCCGCCAACATGAGTAACGAACAATTTTGTGAAATAACGTCGAAATCTGTTTGGTGAGCCCTCATACTTTGATAATTGAGCGTAAGGATCGCCAGTTTATCCTTGGTGAAGTCTAATAAGACTTGCTGGTGTGTGCGGATTTAGAGTCAAGCGCAAACAAAACCGAGTTTTTGAATTAGAATATTTTGAAATGCTAAATTTAGCAATATAAAAAAGGCTGGTGGCTTGATGGCTACTAGAGTTGGAACCCACTTATATATTTCTTTTCAAGATCCAGCTAAAGGACTTAATACTTCTTCTTTGATCCTAAAGTGAGAAAACAAAGATCTCAAGCCCTAAACCGAAGGGGGGGGGAGTCCCTCCCGAATGTAGGAGAAAAAACACAACTTCACTGCGAGGGTAGCTAAGAGACACCACCAGGCGCATTGATTGGTCAAATTAAAAAGCGCTCGCTTCCCCAACTTCCTGTTACGCATTTCCGTCCCTTTTCACGAAATCACTCCCACTAATCTCCAGCAATCGAGAGGAAAGATGTTACACATCAAAAATTATGATTAAAAATTAGGTTGCCAGTGTTGAACGTTTGAGAAGCACTGAGTTAAATACAACTTCAAGAGAATTGAATATAGATTGTTATTAAGAAACAAGAAGTATTTTCAGAATGTGCCATTATTATATTTTCAAAAACGTTTTATGTTTAGCCTTTACAAAAATAATTCTATTCCAGAATTGATATTAATGTATATTAATTCTCGCATCTGTTATATTTCTCGAGTTTGATTTCTCAGTTCTGTATGTGCGAATAACTGATCACTCTCACATATATTAAAAATAATTGAGCCCCACAAGTTTATAATGCGATTGGGTGCTTTCCTATGAAAACTAATCAAAACTTACGGCGATTTTCAAGTATATTTAATTTGTAGTAATATTTTAAAAATAAATAGCAACAGAGTAACATAGAGCTCTTCCCTTGTTAGAAGGAACACGCATTTCTTGTACGCTTACGTATGTGTTGAATATTTGCGTAAATGGGGACTGTTTGATGAGAACATATTCCCAAGGAGATTCACGATTATAGTAAACAAGAAACTAATAATGTTAAGCCTCCTTTATGAGACTGCTGTTAAAAAAATCGAATATCAGCAATAAAATTTTTTTTAAAAAAAGAGCACGTCTTCAGTTGTATGATAAATCTAGGTGCTTATGAAAGCCACCAAGATTTCTTGAACAAAAGAACACGATAAGTCCTAGAAGTTCGTTAATTCCAAGTTATATATTTAGAAAATATTTCTTATAATACTGGTAGAGCATTGAAATTTAGAAAACGCTTTGTGTTAATTATTTTACAAAGTTAATATTATTCGTCATTATTATTTTAGGAAATTTTAAAATTTTATTTTTATGTACTAAAATTAATTTCAATTTTTTTACTGTCATGATTGAAAGTTTATTTGAAAAGATCCAAATAAATAAAAGGAAGCTGGCATATTTTTTTATCATTTTTTCTCAATTTGTTTTGTTTGTTCTTTTTCGGTCTCTATAAAAATATTACACAAAATATTCTTTTTAAAAAAATTTTAGAATGTGTGGCAAAGAAATTCGTGAATGGCTAGGGTTGTGTATTCCTTACAAAACATATAAAGAATTTCTTTTTTTTAAGAAAATAATTTGGAAAATTAATAAAAGGATAATGAAGTAATTGGTATATCAGTAAACTAATTCCCAAATTGCAAAAGAGGAATTTATACCTGTGGCTCAAACTTTGAATGTATTTAATTATATTGCATTTAGAATCTATTACCTGAACTATTTTGTAAGAAATGCCTTTTCTTCACTTTAATTTTAAATTTCGAAAAGCTTTGAAAGGGGCACGCTTTGCGAAATATAACAATGCAGCGAAGAGTATGAAACGGTGATACACAATTCAGCCATTACTTCATAATATACTCAAACTCAGTGGCGCAACAGCCCATGAGGGCCAAGGCCTACTGTGCCCATCTCAGTATACGTGACCATTGGGCGCTGGGGTGCATGAGCAGATGTTCCGATCAGGTGGTCAGCCTGAAGCAAAACCCCCAGCGTTTGGTCCCCAAGTAAGCTTGGTTCTCATTTTATCGACCCACTGATGGGATGAAATGCTGAGTCAACCTTCCCCAGCCCGGGGTTTGAACCTCGGACCTGTGGTGTGGAAGCGCGATGCACTAACCATTCAGCCACTGGGCTTTAAACTTCATAATATACCATAATTATATAACTAATATTTCTCGCGAGTGAGGGAGTGAATATTTACGTCGCAATATTCAGCAACTCGAGGGCTTTTGCTGACAGAATTCGTAATTTTGAGCCATGGTCAAGTGTCGAGGCCTACACCTGAGCTGCCATCACTCACGCCTAACTATGGACAATATAAACGAGTACTCTGCTTTAAAATATTTAGAAAAGCTTATCAACTTTGGTCTATCTAGATTTTGAATTAGCGCATTTTTTCATATTCGAATATGGGAAAGAGGTGGTCATCCAAAATATCGTTCTCGTAATTTGACCGTGGCTCAAAATTACGGCATCCATTTACCAGTAGCCCTCAGACTGTTTCAGAGTAAAATATAAATTAAACCCAATGCATATTCCATTAATACAAAGAGATTCTTTGATGTATTTTGAATAAATGGCTATACAGAATGTTTGTGAAATTATTCGTCGCTCAATTGATCTACAGCAATTATAAAATTATATTTCTTATATATATTTCTTAAATAAAATCATGTCTAATTTGAATATTTTTATATAAAAATTTTTTCAAGAAAATCTTGGAGCTTATAAAGCAATTTTACCCAGGGTGTACTTGCCATTTCAAAAGCTAGACGTTATCCCTTTTGCTAGAGACTACACATAAAAAGCCACAAACTTTTAGGTAAAAAAATGCTATTCAGGAATAGCATTAACACATTAATATCCAGTAACACAAACGGTCCCTGAGATATATAACTTGAAATGAACGAAAGTGTGACTTATTCTTGAACTATAAACTACAAGGTTTGTAATAGAGTACTGTAAGAATGAATTTTCCAACACATATAAATTAATTTATTTTTAAAAATATTATTATTTGTATTTTTCTTCCAGGATTTCAAAAAATTTCTAAAATACGGATTAAAAAGTTAACTTTAAAATTTCCACTACCAAAACTGAGAGTTTAGTCCAAAACTTATGCCAATGGAAATAATGTAATCCACTCCCTCAGCCCTTTAATACCTTAGAGGAAACGGTTGCAAACTCGGGCGTAGCATTGTCTCAGTCAAATAAACGGTTCAAAATGCTAAAGCCAATAAAGATCCGTCATACAGTAAGACTGATACACGTTATATCAGTCGACATGCCAAGTTCACCTGTTTGCGTTATGTTAAAGTTTGGAGAATTATTTGCCATCTGAAACATCTTCATCACTTGGTCGTGACAGAGAAGATGCCATTTGACCATGAGGTTCACAACTCCGAAATAAATCGTTAATAAATAATTGCCGTGTAACTTCGAAACACCCTCACCTTCTTGCACCAGACATGCGCGCTAAACGCTTCGATTCTGTGAAAAGAAAAATATTTTAAGCAAGTTACCATAGCTTCTGTTAGATGCTAATATTCGGTACCAACAATAACCACCGAGAACTTAAGAAATGATATGACAGCTACCCAATACACTAAAAATATGCCTTATATCCAGTTTATTTAGTGTATATATCTTATAATACTGGTTAAGCATTGTACTTTTCAAAAGGTTTCCCATTAAATTACTTAAAACTTTGCCCAATATTTTTTGTTTATTAATGCTTGCAATTTTTATTTTGGGAATCTTTGAAATGTTAATATCGAGCTAAAAATCGAATTTGGAAATTGTACCTGTTATTCAATTCTTAGTCTTAAAACAGTATAAATTTTATTAATAAGCAACGTATCGTTCCTAATCCTATTGTTCTACAACATAATAAAAATTTATGCGACAACAATATTAAAAAAAACAATCTGTCGAAAAGTAAAACGAAATATTTCTTTTAAACGTGCTTATATTTATAAAGTATTTATAAAGTTAGTAATTTACTTTACTTTTAATTTTAATTACTTTTTTTTATAAAGATCCTTTAATGTTTTAAGTGTTTTTCACCTTTATTTGAACTATACATTTTAAAAGATGTATTTTTACTATTAAAAAAAAAGGGACAGGAAATAAGAAAAAGAAATATTACGCTTATAAATGCAAATTTATTTCATTGAGATTCCATATACAATTTTAAATATCACATATTTTCCTTGTAGATTTTCATCTTCCTTCAATTCTTTGGAACTTTTTCTTCCCAGCCCTTTATATGATAAAATGAATTCGTTACCTGTAGGAATAATTTTCTAAAATAACCGATTAAATGTTGCAATTCTCATGTTATTGTATACAATTTAAATATTATCTATCGTTCTGTAATCAATAATTTTTAAATGATCACAAGGTTTACTTATTGCCGTCTCACATGAATTAATATATTGAAATTAAACTTGGACAACAAAATTGTTGCCATCTCTTTCACAAAAAATTGATTTAAGTAATAAAACGGATGCTGCAATAATTATCGAAATACATTAGATATATACTGATGATAGCAGCGAGTTTTCAGTATTCAGTAGGGTAGGCTTTATATTTCCTATTTTTGCTTTACATCGATTTTTCACTCATCTGACAATAGATTTAAGTTATTCCTTTAACATGCGGGAACGATATGTTGACATACAATATGCATGTTAAGATCCTGAGTCAGTATCCGCTGACATGTGCGAGAGAATATCTCAACTGTTTCTGTTATTATTGAAGCCCGTTATTACGTACAGTCGCAGAAATCTTTGCGGTTTGGAAGATTTGCAGACGTCCAGAGCGTCCGTCTGCCTCGACACTTTCCCTGACTTCTCTGAAACGTCGATGCCACTCAAAAGTTGGCGCTTTCGATAACATACTACAGCCTTGCACTTGCTTCAAAATTTCGAAAGTTTCCGTAGCCGTTTTTCCCGAACGAGCATGAAATTTGTTATTTACTCTCTGCTTAATAAACGTAATTTCTTTTAATGGTCGGCTACTAAATGCATCCGCCTACATAATACGACGCCGTGGCGAGCCACTGACCACGTGATTTGGGATAAACTTTTTTTAGAAAAGCGGAAGAATGCCGATAACACAAAAATGTTATCCTATCAAATCTACTGCAAACGTTTTCTACGTTATAGGCTCAATACGGGAACTTTTGAATCTTTCCTTGTATTCAAATACTTTGCCAGGAAAGGACGTAACGAACCTATTATGCACGGGAAGTATTCACATCTGATTCTCTTGAGCTCCAGTAGAATGGGATCTGGAGATCTCGTTCTCAGTATTAAGAGAGGATGACATCAATTATTTTATTTTATCGATTTTCTTTTCAAATTAAAATAATTACACTACAGAATGGAAGAATTAAACATATTTTTAATTCCAAATTACATTAAACATCCATTACAAAAAAAGCTCAATAGTAAGAATGTACAACCTGTAAAAATTATTAAAAATTTTTTCATTCGTTTTTAAATTATAATAATATATTCAGTTTATAAAAAAAATTTGTTATATGAGAATTTTCTTCTGAATTTATTTTAAAATATTAATATTTTCCCGTTCAAATCACATGAAAAAATATGCCTGATAATTATATATTTATATATATTACGTGATTTCCTTAACTCAGTAAAATTACTCTAAATGTACAATGATTGTGTGATTAAACAACTTATAAACCAAATAATATTCAATAGAAACTGAACTAAAATGAATCAATGGTTGACACTCAACCATTTGATTGCAATCACTAAGCATTTTACGAAATTTCCTACTATAACACCTTTATTTTTATCTTTCAAAAATTAAAATTTTCTATATGAAGAAACCGATAACTTTTAGTGAATGTTAATTTAACATTAAATCTTTAAAACGTTCCTCATTATAAAACATAGATTATTTTTAAAAAATATTCATGGAAGTAAAAAAGGTAACATATTAATAACCATTTATTTATTTTTAGTCGGTTTTTATAAAGAGGAAATGAATTCCTTCTCAAAGTATCATAAAAATTTTTGCATACGTATACATTTAAAATATGCCATGTAGACCTAAACTATGTTCATCTTTTTTTGCAGCAAAATGAGTGAAAAATACCTTAGTAAATTATCTACAAAAATAATAATTTTTATGAACGAGAAAGTATTAATATAACTTAGAAATTATATAAAAAACTCTTGCCACATGTAATAATATGAGACTTACGCACAATACAATCATCATATGCGTTATTAGATGTAATACATCTGATTAAAGTTGAAAAAGGTAACAAATATTACCAGACAGAACACGCGACATTGCCCATTTCTAGGTTAAGAAAAAATATTGCTACTCATGTCACACTCGGTACCAAATGACGGCAACCGAGATCTATTGAGAAAAAAAAGCGCTGCAGATGCAAAAAAGCATGCCCTTGCATGAATTAAAGTTAATTTATTCAGTATATGTTCCTGATAATAGTGGTATTCAACTAATTTTTTATAGTTTTCTAATTAAACATTTAAACCTGTTTTTCCCCAAAATGACAATAATTGGATTTTTTTTTCTTTCTAGAAAAATTTAAAGTTTCTGAATCTGACTTTGACCTTGAAAGAAAAAAAAATTCCGAGAATTCAGTCGTCTGAAAGATTTCAAAATTCGTATTCTTACGACATCCGAATTACAGTCATTTAAAACAAGCAGAAACTTAGAATAATTGCTCGAACAACCAGTTTGTATTAGACATAACGAATTTACAAAAATCGGATGGACTCGCTTATGATTCTCAAGAATAATTTGGAAGGTTTGAATTCATATTATGCGGCTTTTACTAAATACTATTTAAATGTTTCATTCTCACAAATAGTAGTTTATCGAGAATTATTTGTCATACACAGTGAAAGTTGGTTAATCTTTAACCCGATAAACTATCTTAAGGAAAAAGGTGTTACGAGTTTTAAAATAACATTAAACCTGTGGTTCGTGTTCCAGATACGGATAGTTTGTGATAAATAAAACATTCATTCTATTCAAGTAAAGGAACTGAAAGCTGTTTTAGCTCAGAACACTGGATTATTTGTCAACAGGAAAAATATTTGTTGTATGTAGCTAAGTAATTTATTGGTTTATTATCATTTAACCTGTTCAGGATCATGATCAAACATATGTGATCGCGCCTTTCTCCCTTCAGGGCTCCCATAAAAAAAGAAATCGACACACGATAGGTTGATTATTGAGAGTCCAGTTATACAGTGAGTGTGTGAGTGAGTAAATATTAAAGTCGCAATTTTTAGCTACTCGTTCGCTTTTGGCCACTGAACACTTAATTTAGAACCATGGTCATGTAGCGGGGACGACACCTGATATGTCACTCCCATCTGCTAACATTCCCACCACCGAAACGGGAGGACGTTTATGCATCGGCATATTTATGTGCATCAGCCCTCTCCACACAACTGATCCTCAGGGGTACTAGGCTCGAACACAGGACACGAAGTTCACGTCAAGCTTTAGGACTACTAACAGTAGTTACTTTTCCATTTGCTTAACCCACCGTTTGTTTTACCACTGTACGTTCGTACTCGATGCAAATAATAAACAGCCACCGCAATTTCCTGAAATGTAAATTATTAATTAATATATATGTAGAGTGGTTAACGGAGTTCGTGTTTCCTTGTGGAAACTTAACCTCCTATCGTAAAGATTGGGTGTAGCTTTTGTTGGCTTTACCTTAGCCTAGTACTGCAGAATAATATCGTGAGGATTTTTTTTTGATTAATTAGTTAGAATCGATAATATGGATGTTGAAAAGAAAGGGATGTGAAAAGAAAATTTTAATTGAAGGTAGCATTTTGATGGTTTAGTTTATTCTTGCACTGTGCGCATCGGGGGACCGAGTGCGCTTGTGTGCGGGTTTAATCATTATTTTTATGAGAGCGGCTAGACCCGTCTAGTCGGAGTAGGTGCGCGAATGCGAGTTGCCTGAAAATGTAGGGGTTTTGAAGTCCTTTGTGAGAAGCGGCGCCGGCCAATCGGGTTGCAGTCTCTCGAATTAATTAATATATTATGAAAGCGCTCTAGTTCCAAGTTATATATTATGTGTTTATTTCTTAATATACTGGTGAAACATTGAAAATTTTGAATGCTTTTCTAATGGTTTTTAGAAAAAACCATTAGTATTTCTTACCATTTTTGCCAAAATCATTAATAAAAGAATATTTTTTCTAAATTTTAAAATGCTTTTTTAAATTGAGCTAAAAAGTTTAATTTGGAATTTTGCAGCGTAGTTATTGAGAGTTTACTTGAAAGATGCATAGAAATAAAAAGAAAATAGGATATTATTCTACCATTTCACTCATAGTTTGCTTTGTTTTAATCGTTATCTTCAATAATAGTTAACGAAATATTTTTCTTTACCGATTTTGCAACGTCTGGGGAGAAAGCTCGCGACCGCCGGAAATATGTATGATTTGCAGAAAATTTATAAATATATTTTCGGTATTAGCTTAAGAAATACTTTACCAAGTATGAAGCTACATAGTAGAAATCAGAATAGATATTCAAACAGTGCATTAGGTAGTATATTTTCTTAATCGTTTTTCGATTACACTTATTCATTTTAAATTTAAACAGTATTTAATGCTTATTTGCATAAAAAAAAACTTTACTTTTTAAGTTCCAATTTCGGTACACTTTTTCAAAAAGATAAATAATGCGAAATGTAATAATTCAACGAAGAGGAAGAAATGTTTGTCACAATTCAAAGGACTAACAACTGAATATTAAATAACCGATAAATCACTTTTAGAACCAAAGAACATTTAAAAAATTCTGATGGAAATTGAAGTTTCTGTGCTAATGACGCATTTTTTTAAAAACAACATATGCTTCGAAACTCATAATCTTAGCAGCATAAAAAGATCAGTGTAAAACCATGCCATAGACTGAAACATTTTTTTTTTGTGTATGTGATAATAGGCCGTTCTCTATAAGCAATTTTCATAACTCATTAAAATTAGTGTAATTGCACATTGTTTCTGCAAATAGACGGTAAATTAAACAAATGTTATTCGATAGAAACGAAATGATTCAAATGATCTCTTTTAGAAAGATGATAGCAAGCATTGTGCAATTTACGAACCCTTCTAATATAATTTTTGAATCTTTTACTATTAAACTGTGCTTTTTTCTATATTAAAAAAACTGTACATCCTATTGAATGTTCATTTAAATCTTTGAAATTTTCAACCTCAAAATGTAGAATTTATTTAAAAATATACATGAGAACCAAAGAGGTAGCATAATAAATAACAATTTCTATACTGTCGAATTAATTGGGACAAAAATGTTTTTCCTGAGTCAGTATTCGTTGGCATGTGTCAGAGAATATCTCAACAGATTCTTGTATTGTTGAAGCTCGTTATTACGTACCGTCGCATAAACCTTTCGATATTTTCATCGGTTTGGAAGGTTTGCAGACGTCCAGAGCGTCCGTCTGCTTCGAAACTTTCCCTGCCTTCTCTGAATCGTCGATGCCACTCAAAAGTTGGCGCTTGCGATAACACATCACAGCCTTACACATTCTTTAGAATTTTAAAAGTTTCCGTAACAATTTTTCCCGAATGAACATAAAATTTGATATTCACTCTCTGTTCAATAAAAGTATTTTTTTATAATCGCCGTCTTTTAAATGCACACGCCTACAAAATACTACGCCGTGGCGTGGCCCCAAACACGTGAATTGGGACAAACATTTTTTTTAGAAAAGGGGAATGCCGTAACCCAAATTGTTGTCCTATCAACTCTACTGCAAACATTTTCTACTTTACAGGCTCAATACGAGAACTTTCGAATCTGTCTTCGTATTTAAATACGTTGTCAGGAAAGAACGTAAGGAACTTATCATGCACAGGAAGTATTGACACCTGCTTTTCTTCAGCACCAGTTGAATGGATCTGGAGATCTCTTTCCCCGTATTAACAGAGGATGAAAGCCATTATTTTACTTTATCGATTTTCTTTTCAAATTAGGATAATCCCAATACAGAATTGAAGAATTAAGCATATATTTTGTTCCGCATTCCATTAAACATTCATCACAAAAGTAGCTCAATAGTAGGAATGTGTATAACCTGAAAATTATATTAAAATTCTTCTCATCCGTTTTCAACTGTAAATTATATATTCAGTTTTCAGTGCATTTATTATATGAAAATTTTCTTCCAAATTAATTTTTAAAACAATATCTTTTTCCGTTCAAAACACATGAAAAAATATGGCTGATAATAATATATTGATATCTATAGAACATTTCCCTAACTGAGTAAAATTACTCTAAAAGTACAATGATTATGTGACTAAATAACTTATAAGAGGAATAGTATTCTATAGAAACTGAATCAATGGACGACACTCAACCAGCTGATTGCAATCACTAAGCATTTTTCGAAGTTTTTCTGCTTTAATACCTTAATCTTTATCTTTTCAAAAATTAAAATTTTCTATATTAAGAAACTAATAACTTTTAGTGAATTCCAATTTAACATTAAATCTTTAAAACGTTCATCAATTTAAAAAAAATTGAATTTATTTAAAGATATTCATAGAACTAAAAAAAGGTAACATACTAATAACCATTTATATATTTTTAACTGGTTTTTATAAAGAGCGAATGAGTTCTTTCAAAAAGTATCATAAAAATCTTTGTATAGGTATACATTTAGAAAATGCCATGTAGACCTAACTATGTGCATCTTTTTTACAGCAAAAGGAATGAAAAATATCTCAGAAAATTATATACAATAATAATAAATTTTATGAACGAGAAAGTATTAAGTCTTTTTCACCTTTGTTTGAAATATACATTTTAAAAGTTGTACTTTTACTATTAAAAAAAGGGATAGGAAATAAGAAAAAGAAATATTATGCTTATAAATGCAAGTTTATTTTATTGAGATTCCCATATACAATTTTAAATATCACATATTTTCCTTTTAGATTTTCATCTTCTTTCATTTCTTTGGATTTTTTCTTCCCAGCCCTTTATATGATAAAATGAATTCGTTACCTGTAGCAATAGTTCCGGAGATATCGTGATCAGTCAGTCAGTCAGTCAGTCAGTCAGTGAGTCGCTTTTCTCCTTTATATATATAGATAATGCTGGTTAAGCATTGTACTTTTCAAAAGGTTTCCCATTATATTACTTAAAACTTTGCGCAATATTTTTTTTTATTAATGCTTGCAATTTTTATTTTAGGAATCTTTTAAATGTTAAAATCGAGCTGAAAATCGAATTTGGAAATTGTACCTGTTATTCAATTCTTAGTCTTAAAAACAGTATAAATTTTATTAATAAACAACGTATAGTTCCTAATCCTATTAACATATAAAATCCTATTAACATATCTAAAACATAATAAAAATTTATGCGACAACAATATTAAAAAAAAACAATTTGTCGAAAAGTACAACGAAATATTTCTTTTAAACGTGCTTATATTTATAAAGTATTTATAAAGTTAGTAATTTACTTTACTTTTAATTTTAATTACTTTTTTTATAAAGATCCTTTAATGTTTTAAGAGTTTTTCACCTTTATTTGAAATATACATTTTAAAAGCTGTATTTTTACTATTAAAAAAAAGGGACAGGAAATAAGAAAAAGAAATATTACGCTTATAAATGCAAATTTATTTCATTGAGATAAATATACAATTTTAAACATCACATATTTTCCTTGTAGATTTTCATCTTCCTTCATTTCTTTGGAACTTTTTCTTCCCAGCCCTTTATATGATAAAATGAATTCGTTACCTGTAGGAATAATTTTCTAAAATAACCGATTAAATGTTGCAATTCTCATGTTACCGTATACAATTTAAATATTATCTATCGTTCTGAAATCAATAATTTTTAAATCATCACAAGATTTACTTCTTGCCGTCTCACATGAATTAATATATTGAAATTAAACGTGGACATCAAAATTGTTGCCATCTCTTTCACAAAAATTTGATTTAAGTAATAAAATGGATGTTGCAATAATTATTGAAATACATTAGATTTTTTCTGATGATAGCAGCGAGTTTTCAGTATTCAGTAGGGTAGGCTTTATTTTTCCTATTCTTGCTTTACATCGATTTTTCACTCATCTGACAATAGATTTAAGTTATTCCTTTAACACGCGGGAACGATATGTTGACACACACTATGCATGTTAAGATCATGAGTCAGTATCAGTTGACATGTGGCTGAGAATATCTCAACTGATTCTGCTATTGTTGCAGCCCTTTATTACGTACCGTCGCAGAAACCTTTCCATGTTTTCAGTCATTTGGACAGTTTTCAGACGTTCAGAGAATTCGTCGGCTTCGACACTTTCCCTGGCAACTCTGAAAAGTTAAAGCCACTCAGAATCTTGCACTGACGATAATGTATCACAGCCTTACACTTGCATTAAAATTTCCAAAGTTTCTGCAACAATTTTTCACGAACGAACATAAAATTAGATATTCATTCTTTGCTCAAAAAGCGTAATTTCTTTTGATAGTCGACTACTAAATGCTTCCGCCTACAAAATACAACGTCATGGCCAGCCACTGACCACGTGATTTAGCACAAGCATTTCTTTTTATAAAAGGGGAATGCCGTAACACAAAAATATTGTCCTATCTACTCTACTGCAAACATTTTTTACATTATAGACTCAATACTGGAACTTTTGAATATGTCCTCGTACTTAAATACTTTGCCAGGAAAGGACGTAACGGACCTATCATGCATGTGAAGTATTCATGTCTGATTCTCTTGAACGCCAGTAGAATGGGATCTGGAGATCTCGTTCCCCTCGTTCTCGAGGATGTCAGAAATTATTTTACTTTATCGATTTTCTTTTCAAATTAGGATAATCCCACTACAGAATGGAAGGATTAAATATATTTTTAGTTCCGAATTACATTAAACATCCATTGCAAAAAAAAAAAAAGGCTCAATAGTAAAAATGTACAACATGTAAGAATTGTTAAAAATTTTCTCTTCCGTTTTCAACTTATAACAACACATTCAATTTAAAATAAATTTGCTATATTAAAATTTTCTTCCGAATTAATTTTTAAAACATTAACTTTTCCCGTTTAAAACACATGAAAAAAATATGGCTGATGATGATATATTGATATCTCTCTACTCTCTATAGGACATTTCCCTAACTCAGTAAAATTACTCTAAAAGTACAATGATTCTGTGACTAAATAACTTATAAAACAAATAGTATTCAATAGAAATTGAACTAAACGAATCAATCACGACGCTCAAACAGTTGATTGCACTCACTAAGCATTTTACGAAGTTTTTCTTCTATAATACCTTAACCTTTATCTTTTCAAAAATTGAAATTGTCTATATTAAGAAGCTAATAACTTTAGTGAATGTCAATTTACATTAAATCTGTAAAACGTTCATCAATATAAAAATAGAATTTACTTAAAAATATTCATAGAAGTAAAAAAGGTAACGTAAGAACCATTTAGTTATTTATAGTCGCTTTTTATAAAGAGGGGATGAATTATTTTTAAAAGTATCATAAAACTCTTAGTGTGTGTGTATAGGTGTACATTTAGAATATACCATTTAAACCTAAACTATGTGCATCTTTTTTACAGCAAAATGAAGGAAAAATATCTTTGCAAATTATCTTTAAAAATAATAATTTTTATGAATTAGAAAGCATTAATACATAACTTGGAAATTATCTGAAAAATCTCTTGCCACATATAGTAATATGATAGTTACACACAATGCACTCAGCATATGCTTTATAACAACCCCCTTTTTAGATGTAACGCATCGGATGTAGGTTCAAAATTATAGTCTATACTACCAGACACAATACGCGACTTCTCCCACTTATAGGTTAAGAAAAAATTATTCCTGCACATGTCACACTCGGTACCAAAATAAGGCAACCGAGATCTCTTGAAAAAATAGAGTACGTCAAATGCAAACATCATACCTGGTGAATGAATTGAAGTTGATTTATTCAGTATATGTTCCTGATAATAGTGGTCTTCAACTCATTTTATAATAGTTTTCTAATTAAATATTTAAACCTGTATTATTCCAAAACTGTCAATAATTGGATTTTTTTCCTTTATAGAAAAATGTAAAGTTTCTGAAACTGAAATTGGCCCTGAAAGAAAAAAATATCACGACGAGAATTCAGTCATCTGAAAAACTTCAAAGTTCTTACTCTTACGGCAGTAGTCATCCGAATTAAGTGATTTAAAACAAACAGAAATTTATGAGATAATTGCTGAAAGAACCAGTTCGGATTAGACATAACGAATTTACCTAAACAGGATGGACTCGCTTATGATTCTCAAGAATTCTTTGGAAGTTTTGAATTCATATTATGTGGTTTTTATTAAAAACTATAGCAATATTTCATTCTCACAAATAATAGTTTATCGAGAATTATTTTTCACGTACAGTGAATATTGGTTTTTCTTTAAGCTGATAAACTATCTTAATAAAGAACGGTGTTACCAGTTTTAAAATAACATTAACCATGTGTTTCTCTCGTATTCCAGATATGGATAATTTGTGATAAATAAAACATTCATTCTATTCAAGTAAAGGTGCTGAAATTTGTTTTCGCTGAGAATACTGGATTATTTGTCATCAGGGCAAATTCCTATATGTGATTTCACTTTACTTGTTCTAAAGTCCATGATCCCACCAATGGGATACGAGTTTTGAACATATTTATATTAATATTTATAAGGCCGTAAGAATGTGATTCTTTTAAACGTAAAATTAGAAAGAAAATATCTTAGAAAATTGCTACAAAAATATATATCGCTAACAATATTTGAGGCAATTGTACAAAACGCCCTTATCTTATAGATTATATCCGTACAATCTACTAGGTAAAAGAGAAAAAAAAATTAATCCTTTCTGCAAAAGACTGTATGTAAATAAGGGCGTCGCTGTTAACAAAAAAAAAAAAAAAAAAAAAAAAGTTCTGGATATATCTCGCACTTACTACCCAAGAATGGCCATCGAGTTTTCTTGAATAAATTTGCTTAAGGTTTCTGGCAGAGATAGCAAAAATAGAATTCTGATTCATTTATTTAGTATTTGCTTTTAATAACAGTGGTGGATCAATGACTTTTTTAAAGTTTGCAGTTAAATTACTTAAAACTCTTTTTCCTAAAATATCAATATTTGATTTCTTTATTTGCAGAAAAAATTAAAATTTTAGGAAACAAAATTTTCAGTGAAAGAAAAAAAAACTCAAAGTTGTTTGTCGATAAATCATCAAATTTCTTAAATTGTCTGCGTGTCTCACAGAAATGTTGTACCTTAAGGGAAAAAAAATTATCATGGAAACTTTTACTTGAACAAACATTTGGGTGTAGACCAGTGCTTCTCAAACTTTCAGAATTGGCGACCCAATTTTTAATCATAATTATTATTGCCACTTTGCTCAAAATTGCCACTTAAACCCAGATGCCTAAAATGTGGAGAGGTCCATCAGACGGCTGAATGCCAAATTAAACGGGTCGAAACACGTTTCTGTATAAACTGCCAGGCCTTTGGGCACCTGGCAAATTATTCCAAGTGCCCTCTTTTTCCTAAACTCCGCAAAGGAACCTCTAACAAGACAAATTACACTCATATTGTTAATAGCTTAATCAGACCGAACACCTCTTTTGCGCAAGCAGCCCAAAATCAAATAAAACCTTCTACTTCCACCGCACCCCAACATATGGCGTCACGCGTCGGAAAAGTTCCCGCAATAAATCACTCACAAGCTCAGGCCGTCAAATCTCACGCTTCCCTCCAAAAAGCTCCAAAAAATAGCAATAATCATTGCATGAACCTAATTACCTAAACACTTTCCCAGACGATCTAAGCGCTCTCAACTCTTGCACAACAAATAAGTAATATGAATGTTACAGAAACCGCTCTCCAACCAACCTCCGCTAAAAGTACAAAAGAAAAACAAAAACAAACATTCTACGCCTTATTAGAGGTCATCTATAATGACATTGATGTTTAGACACCCTATGCATGGCCTAACATCAATAATTCAAACATCATCAACTTAGAAATTTATACTCCACTAGCTCACCACAAGAGGCCTAGGAGAATTATCCTAGTCTCTTATTATCCTCCGTAATTGTACTACCTCTCTTTCACCTGTCGGTGAATGACCCAGTTAGCAAAAATTTTCTTATTTTGTATTTATTTTCTTCATTCAATATTATATTCTCTTCGCTGCACCCCACCAGGCAATTCCCTTTTCCCTACCCCACTCTTTAATTTATTTTCTGTACAGCCATTTCAGAGGAGACTCACTAAGCTTTACCATACAACAGCAGTGCTCCCTTTCTACCAACAGAACCGACCTCGTAAATTACCATGACCGACAGCCCTGGCTCTAACAAACAATTACGTCATCGCTCTCAATCAACCTGCCAAATGCGAGTCTCGGCGTTCGTTAGAGACAGCCCTGGATCTCCATCCATCACCCATGACAGCCTTCGACTTCATTGCCTGCACCCGATGTTCAGTGTTCACGGGCGCCATCTCGCGGACTGCGAAATCAACCAAAATAACTTTTTTATTCTAATTAAATCAAGAGACTCTTTTTCTTCCTATAGACTAATTTTAGGACTCTGATACAATAATTTAGATATGGGACGGAGGGTTCCTCGAAAATCCAGTGCCCAATGAACCTCAGCGCATAGAATAACTTAAGACAAATTATACAAACCTATATTCAGGACTTTTCAATTTTTCTTTGATTATATGAGAAAAACTCCAATCAAAAACTGAACTAAAATGCTTCAAATGTGCGTGATTTTCTAAAAAGGACACAAACGATGCCAGTTTTAGCTCATTTAGGCTCCTTGGCGCAGAAGATCAACTCACAAGAACTCTTGGCACTGTCGGATCCAAGTAGGGCTCTAATCCTGTTAAATCAAGCTTATTTGGGTGCCTGCCCAAATAACCCGATAGATAAACCTGCTCTGTGCCCCGTGTGACTGCTCACGGTTGAGAAGTGTATTCAATATAAAAATATGGATGTTAGTTCTAAAAAAAATTTAACTTAAACGATTTGATTATGCTTTATACGTTTGAGAATACTCAAAAATAAATCTTGACCAATAATCCTTCAAAGTGTTCTCTGTGCTTTTGAAATACCATAACACTCTATTACATGAAAAAAAAACGCAACAGAAATACATGATTTACAACTTCCCTAAATGAAAACAAAACATTAGAAAGGGGACGGTACTAACCATACCAATATTTTCGAAGGTCAATTAGATGATCAGCAAATATGTTCTACAGTCTGGGTGAAGAGTGAATGAAGTCTTCCTTTTATTTCTGCAGCAAACGCACTGTATTTCAATAATAATTAAAGTAAAGATCCAGCCGTTCGTCCAATCACAGATCGTGCCATTTCTTTCCACTTCCACAAACAGTCTGAGAGTTTCTGTCTTTCCGAGAATACCGTTATTTAGATCGCTCTCACCATGGTGAGCGGACTGCATCCGCTCGTTATTTTATAGTAGGCCTTTTGCTATTTCCCATTAATTATTATTTTCATACTTTATCAATTTTTCTTCTAAAATCTCTTTAAGCAATTGCGATTTAAGTACATAACTTTTCAAAATTCTGCTGAGGAGGTACATCCTTAAGGGAATAGGAACTCCCTAAATTACACTTGCCATGACTGTGATGAATTTTTTTCTTCTTAAAATTTTTTTGATTCCAGGTCTGGTTGTTTTTTCTCTTCTCTGAAAGTGTAGTAATTTTGGTTCAAAAAGAAAACATAATAAAAAGTCTCTTATCATGGGACTACAGCAAATCAAACAAAATGTTTTTTATATGGTTATAGGGTCAAAGATAGCTAATAAGCGTGTTGAGGCTTTTATATTCGTTGACGTAACATTGCCAGATGGCATGTATAATTTATATCAATGTAAAAGTGTGTTCTTTATTACGTTAAAAAGTATTTTGTTTTACTTCATGTAAGTAATTTAATTTTTTTAAATCTTTTAATTTTGATATCCTGTGGCCCTTTTCGAGGGGGGAGCACCTCACAGTTTGAGAAACGCTGGTGTAGACAATACAAACTATCAAACACCTTTTTTTCGGTTATATATATATATATATATATATATATATATGGCATCGATGGATGTGGAGTCGTCATCAAATCGAATCTCTCAACAACAAAAACAGGCAATCTTCGAGCGCAGGCGCAACTGATCCAAACCGAAACCAAAACTTTCGGAGAAGAGAGAAGACAGAGAGAGATGAGCGAGCGAGAGGTCTTGACGAGAAGGTCGGAGAGCTAACGCAGCTGAAAGGAAAAGCAACCGGGAACCGACTGGCTGAGAAGGGACCAGATACCCTATGCTAGAAGTGTTGTGACGCGAAGGTCACCCATGCTTCACCTGAATTTACGTGTTTTACCATTGTGAACTGTGGTATGATAAGAGAGAAAGAGACTGAGGTCCGCGAGCAGGCGTTCCCGGCTTCATTACATCATGGAACTATATCTGTTTTTAGAAATTAGCTACTTTTCTTTAATTGTTAAGTTTTAAATAAATCAGAAGGAAAAAAGCTTTAGGCCCTTGTTGTCTCCCACAAATTATGGGGGCTCGCCTGGGATAGGGATTTTGAAAATTTTAGAACGAGTGAACAAAAGAAGCGTCCGTGGAGGAGACGCGCCGCCATTTTTTAGAAGATTTGCTCAACCTGTGTAGAGGTTGAATTTCATTGGAAACCAGCGTGAATATTCCGCCTGTGAACTAGTGATAACACCTGCGAAGAGGTGTTATTTTAACAACGAAGAACTATTTTTTCCGTCTAACGATATAACCTGCGAAGAGGTTGTGGAAACTGTGATCATCTGTGTAGAGGTGAATCAGTGTTTTTCATCTTATTGGATACATCGTTCGTGCGAACAACAAGGGAGCTAGAAAAAAAAGGTAGGATCTTTCCATATTTTTTCTAAAATGTATAAAAACGCTCTTAAAGAGGTTCTCATAAGAGTTGTGGAGGAGCTAGATGGTACTGTGGAGAGTACAGACACCGTAGCTAAACTAAAGACTAAAATTGAGAAGAGTAGTACATTTGAAAGTGATGCAGATTTCGTTAAAACTTTAATTCAAAACTATATAGATGAGAGGGTATCGCGAAACGAAAGACAGGCAACTTTAGAAAATCAGAAAATTGAGCTCGCAAAACTACAGATAGCACAGTTAGAAAAAGAAGTCGATCTTCAGACGACTAAAAATAAAGCATTAAGTTTAAATCCTGCAGCTAAAACCGAAGAGAACAGGTCGAAACAGACATAGAAAATATGATAAAAAGCATTAAAACTTTATCTCTTCCTGTTCTCACCAGATCTGAAAACTTCAATCTGTTCTTTCAATCATTAGAACGCGCATTTTTAACCAAGAAAATTAATGACGAATATAAATCTGAAATTTTAATAAATCTTCTGGGCGAAAGAGCACATAATGTCTTATTGTATATTAAAAAGGAGGAATTAAATGACTATGATAATTTCAAATCCATAGTATTCAGAGAATTCCAAGTGTTTAAACTCATTTAAAAATGCTGTAAAATCATCAGGCGAGACATACATCCAATTTGCTGCAAGATTGACGGCAAACTTCCAATATTATTGTTCATTAAGAAAAGTTAATTCCTTTGAATCTCTAGGTGATCTTTTAATTTCTGATAAATTATTTGAAACCTTAAATAAGGAAACCGCAACTCATATTGGCATTTGAGAAGCGGAAGATTGGTTTAGGCCTATTGATTTAGCTAAAGAGTGCGATATTTATATTTCATCTAGAAGTGGATCGCGTAAAGAAATTCCTATTGCTTGTGGATATACCGAAGACCCCTTTAAGAATAGATCACGAAATTATAAAACAAAGAGTAGAGATAGCTATCCCCAAAATCTTGAAAGACAAAATAATATTTGCTACATATGCGGTGATTCATCTCATTACGCAAGAAATTGTCAGAAGCGTTTTGAGCCTAAAGAATCTAACAGCCACATCTATAATACAAAAAACGCGAATAGTTTGAAAGTTAAAGTGAAAAACCACAAAAAAGCGATGAGTTCACATAACAGCTCCAATACGTAAACATTTTTGTAGAAAACCAGCCCGTAACAGCCTTGATTGAATCAGGTTGCCAGATCCCAGTTTTAAATTCCTCGCTAATTAGTTCGAACGAACCCTCCGAAGGAAGCATAACATTAACCACATGTTTTGGGGAAACGCGAATCGTAGGAGTTGCATCAATAGACATTTCTCTTAATCAGCCCTCTCCCGGTTTAAGTGTTCGAACAGCAATATCACCGACCTTGACCGAAGAATTTATTATACATCCCAGTACATAAATAAAGAAAATAAGCCACGCGAAGAGCAATGTTTTGTTGAATGAAAGAGAATCCTCTTTAGGTGTTTATTCTATTTTTTCTGTTGCAAATGTGATTGAAAATTCTAGTTATGATTTGTCACATGTTAAAAACTTTAATATTAGAAATGATTTGATTTCTCTTATTAAGAATTATAAACCTAATAAAATTAAGAGTACAAAGTTAAAAATGAGTTATTATATTGAAAGATGATATTCCTGTGTGTCAGAGAGCCAGACGTTTATCGTATTCTGAGAAATTACAGGTAAACGATCAAATTGATGAGTGGTTACAACAGGGCATTATAAGGGAAAGTTGTTCTGATTATTGTTCACCTATAATATTGTGTAAGAAAAAGGATGGTAATTTAAGAATCTGCATTGATTATCGCAAAATTAACTCTTAAACTGACAAAGATCGGTATCCTTTACCCTTAATAGAAGAAGTTCTAGATCAGTTGCAGTCTGGAAATTTCTTCTCAACTATTGACTTAAAAAACGGATTCTTTCACGTTGAAATGGAAGCAAGGAGTAAAAAATTTACTTCATTCGTCACACTTAATGGGCAATATGAATTTAATAAAGTTCCATTTGGTCTTTGTAATAGTCCGAGTGTTTTTTAAAGATTTATCAATCACGTTTTCCGAGACCTTCTTAAAGAGGGAGTTGTCATTATCTACATGAATGATATTATTATCCCTTCTTCGGATGAACTTGACGGGTTAAACCGTTTAACCAGGGTGTTAAAAACTGCATCTGAATATGGATTAGAATTAAATTTAAAAAAATGTAACTTCCTCAAGTCAAAGATTGAATTCTTGGGACACATAATTGAAAAGGGTACAATTAAACCTTCTTTGGACAAAACCAAAGCAGTTCAGAATTTTCCAGAACCTAAAAACGTGAATCAGATCCAAAGCTTCCTTGGACTGTCAGGTTACTTTCGGAAGTTTATCCAAAATTATTCCATAATAACCAAACCTCTTAGTGATTTACTACAAGATAATGCTGTGTTTCATTTCGGACCTGAACAGCAATTAGCATTTCAAACTTTACGACAAAAACTTTCTGAAAATCCGATGCTTCATATTTTCAAACAAGGTGCAAAACTTGAATTGCATACTGATGCCAGTAAATTTGGTTATGGTGCGATTCTGTTACAACAATCAGACGATAGTAAATTTCACCCCGTACACTATTTTAGAAAGAAAACCACTCCCCAGGAGGAAAAATATTCAAGTTATGAACTTGAAGTTTTGGCTATAATCGAATCTCTTAAGAAATTTACGAACTATCTCGTTGGCAACAAATCTAAAAATGTAACTGATTATTCAGCATTCCAAAAAACTATGAGTTAAAAACAATTAACTAATAAAATTGCTAGATGGTCCTTAGTTTTAGAAGACTTCAATTATAAAATTACTCATCGTTCAGGCAAACAAATGGGAAATGTAGATTGTTTAAGCCGTTATCCTGTAATGACCATAACATATGATGAAATAACCACTAAACTTCCAAATTGTCAGCGAAATGATGAGTACATTAATTCATTAAAAACCCTTTTAGAAAATAAGCAAATTAATGATTTTGCTGTTAAAAATGATGTCCTATATAAAATTGAAAATGATAATGATGTTTTAGTAGTACCTCAACAGATGCAAACAGAAATTGTTAAAAATATTCATTCTAAAGGACATCTAGGTATCAATAAAACAGAAAGCATAGTAAAACAAAGTTTTTTTTTATTTTCCAAATGTTAGAAAATGTGTTGAAAATGTTATTAATAATTGTATTGAATGCATTCTTGTAAACAAAAAACGAGGGAAAGGTGAAGGGTTGTTAAATCCTTTTCCTAAGGAAAATATCCCTCTTACTACTTACCATATTGACTTTTTAGGTCCTTTGCCATCTACAAATAAAAACTATAACCACATTCTTTCAATAATAGATGCATTCACTAAATTCGTATGGTTATATCCCGTAAAGTCCACTTCTTCCCGTGATGCTCTAGAGAAACTTAAACAACAAGAGATTACATTTGGTAATCCTCACCGTATCATAACAGATAAAGGTACTGCATTTACTTCAAAAGAATTTCGAGAATACTGTGAGAATGAGAACATCCAACATCTAAGCATAACAACTGGAATACCCAGAGGGAACGGACAGATCGAACGGATTCATAGTTCTCTGATCCCAATTTTAGCCAAGCTATCCATTGATGACGCATCTAAATGGTACAAGTTTGTTCCAGCCGTACAGAGAACACTCAATTCAACAATTTCACGAAGCACTCAGATGTCACCGTTTCAACTTTTAACCCGTGTAAAGATGAGGACCAAACAAGATCTTGAAATTCTAAAACTATTGGAAAAGGAAATCTTGGAGATATTCAACGAAAATCGTGAAAAAATTCGAGAGGAAGCCAAGCGAAACATTCTGAAAATGTAAGAGGAAAACTGTCAAAATTTTAATAAGAAACGGAAAAAGGCGTACCAGTAAGAGATCGGAGATATCGTCGCCATCCAACGGACACAGTTTGGAACTGGCTTGAAGCTGAGGCCTAAGTTTTTTGGTCCCTATGAAGTCGTAAAAGTAAAACCTAAGGATCGATATGATGTCAGAAAGATTGGACTGCATGAAGGACCCAATACTACATCCACAGCAGCAGACCACATGAAGATGTGGGGAGAAACTGTCTAATGCAACAAAATTATGCTATGTTAAATCTTTGTGTATTTGTTGTATAGTCCTTGTCTGTTCCGTGTTTTTTTTGTATGTTTCAGATTCTCTTCTGGTCTCCATGAAAAGAATCAAGTACCGCTGCGGACAGCGTACGGTCAGGCTCTCCGTTGTGGCATCGATGGATGTGGAATCATCATCAAATGGAATCTCTCAACAACAAAAACAGGCAATCTTCGCGCGCAGGCTCAACTGATCCAAACCGAAACCAAAACTTTCGGAGAAGAGAGAAGACAGAGAGAGATGAGCGAGCGTGAGGTCTCGACGAGAAGGTCGGAGAGCAACGCTGCTGAAAGGAAAAGCAACCGGGAACCGACTGGCCGAGAAGGGACCAGATACCCTATGCTAGAAGTTGTGTGACGCGAAGGTCACCCATGCTTCACCTGAATCTACGTGTGTTACCATTGTGAACTGTGGTATGATAAGAGAGAAAGAGACTGAGGTCCTCGAGCAGGCGTTCCCGTCGTCGTTACATCATGGAACTCTATCTGTTGTTAGAAATTAGCTACTTTTCTTTAATTGTTAAGTTTTAAATAAATCAGAAGGAAAAAGCTTTAGACCCTTGTTGTCTCCCCCCCCCACATATATATATATCGAAAAAAAGTTTGGCAAGCAAGACAACTTTAACTCTAATACTAATTTTTATCCACAATATCTTAATTTAATTCCGACAAATAGTAACAATTATGAAGCAAATTTTCTTGATATAGAAATTAAATTAAAAGATAATCAAATAGTTACTAATATTTATGATAAACGAGAAGACTTTAATTTCCATATTATTAAAGTACCGCATTGGGAGAGTAATGTTCATGTATCTATATTCAGAAATATTGTTATTAATTACACACAATGCAATAAATTTCTAGTTTCTAACAAATCAGACAAAATAAAAAACTATAAACATTTTACTAAATACTGTTTAATTCAAAACTACCCAATTAATATTATTGATAGATATTTAAATAAAGAAATTCTAAATAGTAAGGATTGAATTTCCAGAGTTTTAACAGGTTAATATTATAGATTTATTATTCTTCCCAGATAGTTCTAAATACCCCCAATTTGTAGTTTTAAATAAAATTCCTTTTTTAAATTTTTTTTATTATTTTTTAATGATATTTGAGTCTCTAAGATAATGGCAGTATGTTTACAATTCTTATTTTATTATTTCTATTCTTTTCATACTTTTGCTAAGTGCTATTTTTCAGCCATTGCTTTGTTTTGAAATTGTTTTTGGGTCCAGAATCTGGCAATAACTTGTTTATTTTACTCAGATTTAGTACTTACTCTGCATTTCTGTATGCAATTTTTAGGTAAGTTACCTTTTTCTCATAATGGATTTAGATTTCTTATCCATTATTTCCAATTGGTTTTTGCTGGGTATTATTAACAGAAAGGTTGAAGGTTGGCTGGCTAAAAAACATGTTTAACCCCACTTTTATACAGAGAAATTTTTTATGAGGAATTTTTCTGTATACAAGCTGTCCTAAGTCGGCAATGTTGATAATACTGTAGCATCCATTCTTTTATATTTTACTCTGTTATTTCAATTTTTCATATCTCCTTTTAAATTCTGTTGTCTGGTTATCTAACAATTGCTATTCTTTTAAGTACTAATCATGTTAATTCATCTATCTCTTGTAGAGAAATTTTGATTATATATACATAATGACTTCTTCTAACTCTCTTTAACTGTACCCCGTTAAATCATTTCTTAGTTCTTTCGCATCTTAATCTAATTGCTCGCGCGCCTAATCTTAATCGTAATCGAATTGCTCGCGCGCATAATCTTAATCGTTATCTAATTGCTCGCGCGCATATACATCCAATCACGACTCCTGTTACAAAAGAGTCGTACGACCTTCAACGCCAGTGTAAAAACTAGAATCACACGGTTACGCCGCCCTTTTTCACGTCTATATTTTGTCTGTGTAAACATGTAGCTGGCTGCAGTGTGTTTGTGTGTGCTTATATTGTGTCGTCCTTGTCTTGCTTAAATGTTTTCAAGATGTATAATAAACAGATTTAATTCACCTCAAGAATGTTTCTTCAATATCAGTTTAAAGAATCCATTCCAACGAATATCGTCGTATTACATATATATATATACAAGGGGTGATCAAATGAAAAGGTACGAAACGACATAAAAATGAAACAGTTAAATATTTGCATATTCCGCCATGGGAGAATGTAGTGAGACTTCTCAGGATGCCATTGGAGGCTCTGACTGGGATCGGATCATGCGCGGGCGCCCGCATGCGCAGGAGAGAGAGCAAAGGCTCTTATAAAAAGCGGCGTCCAAATGATGCTGCAATCCGTATGAGGACAGGATGGCGTTCGCGTTGCAAAATTCGACGATTGAGGATCAGCGAAGTGTTATCCGATTTCTGACAGCTGAAGGTGAGAAACCGGCAGCTATTCATCGGCGGATGGTGACCGTTTACGGGGAGAAAAATGTCTCTGACACGTCTGTCAGAAAATGGAGTGCCCGTTTTCATGCAGGCCGTGAGAGTGTGGGTGATGACCAGAGACCAGGCCAGGCAAACACTGTCATCACGAGCGATCTCATCGACAAGGTGGACGACCTAGTGAGAAGTGATCGGCGTGTCACATTGCGAATGTTGGCGCTGAAGGTGGATGTCAGCTATGGAACCGTGCGGACAATTGTTTACGACAGGTTGCGATTTCGGAAGGTGTGTGCCGCATTGGTTCCGAAGCAGCTCACCGACCAGCAAAAGAAACTGCGTATGGGACTAGTACTGCAACATCTGTTTCGGTATCAGGAAGACCCCGCTTTCATGAAGCGTATCGTCACAGGTGATGAGACCTGGTGCCATCACTACGAGCCAGAGACAAAGCGGGACAGCATGCAGTGGAAGCATGCGTCGTCACCTCCCCCTAAAAAGTTCAGAGCCATGAAGTCAGCAGGCAAGGTGTTGCTCACTGTCTTTTTCGACGCTCAAGGTCAGCTATTTGTGGAATTCCTCGAGCACAGAAAAAGCATTAACTCCGATGTGTACTGTGAGACACTCCGACGCCTACGCAGGTCCATCAAGAACAAAAGACCGGGGCTGCTCACGGAGGGTGTGGTTCTGCTCCATGATAACGCGCGTCCACACGTCTCCAGAGTCACACAAATGGAACTGGAAAAGTTCAAATGGGAGACGTTATACCATCCGCCCTACAGTCCGGACATGTCGCCCTGCGATTTCCATGTGTTTGGTCCACTGAAGAAACACCTGAAAGGGAAGCTCTTCAACTCGGACGACGTACTCAAGGTAACTGTGAAGGACTGGGTCTCCTCACAGCCACAGGAATTCTGGGAACAAGGAATCCTGCGGCTTGTTCATCAGTGGGATCGTTGTGCTCAGGCCTATGGTGTATATTTTGAATAAAGTCTACAGTTGTACCTACCGTGTCGTTTCGTACCTTTTCATTTGATCACCCCTTTTATATTACAAAAATAGTTATATACCTAAGATAACTATAGTCATGATAGAATAGTTTTAGCCACAGAAATACTAGGGCAAACTCCTAGCCTTAGGAACCAGGATTGCAGGCTTAAACAGGGTTTTTCGGCCAGCCAACCTTCACCTGAATTTGCCAATACTCTGCACCATAGGGAAAGCAAGAAATTTTTAGAGAAGTTTAACTATTATTATAAATAAAACCATAATCTATTAATATTAAACGGTAATATTATGGCCTGTAATAATTACTAAAATATTTTTAAATCAAAGTTAAAACTAATAGATAGAGATTTACCACTTCCGAATTACAAACATATTCCCCGGCAGTGGACAGTAACAGTAACGCAGAAAATTATTAAGTTTTGATAAAATAACATTAATACTATATATATACACATTTAAAACTCTCTATATATTTTTAAAATTTGTAGAAAATAAAAGTACCATCAAGACATATACAATTAATTTTAAATAAAAAAGGATATTGTTAATTTACTTAGCTTGAGATGCCATCTATCGATAAACTGTACAACTAATAACATATTTTATTTAACTGTAAGGTAATTTTTTATAAATTTAGGAGGGTATCCATGTTCCAAACAATGTTTAAGAAAGTTTTTAAAATTTAGATATATATTAAATTTATCACTGACTAATACGTTATTACGATAAATATAATTGAAAATAATATTTCTGTATAAAATGTTGGTGTTCCAGTAAGGCAATTTAAGAATTTTAAAATTAAAATCATCTCTTTTATCATAAATATTGCTATGTAATTTATAGTACTTAATACACAATGATACATCTAAGTAATTAGTTTTAACTAAATTACTATTAATTTTAATTAGCTTTAAGTAATTCGGATAAAAAGTAATATTGGGATTAAAATTATTATTTTCACAAAAAATAATTAGGTCATCTATGTATCTAAATATGTAATAATCATTATTAATAATGTAATTATTTTCGTAAAAGTGTAAATATAAATTAGCTAAATTATTGCTAGCTGGGCCACCTTGAAGCAAACCTTTGGATTGCTTGTACAGAGAACCATTAAAATAATGTAGTCTTCTTTTAAGACTAAATCTATTAGATTTCTAATATTTTGTAAATTAATATTAAGGATATTATTACTATAATTATCGAAAATTACCCTAATTATATCAATGATAATAATGGAATTAAAAAAATCTTCAAAGTCATAATTATGAACTGAATAAATATTTTTATTTATAAAAAAAATCTATAATATCTTTATTATTTTGGATTATAGCTTTATTATACATTGCTTATTGATGAAGTTTTGTATAATATTATGCAGCATTTTACCTGCATAATATTATACTGTATAAGTTTTAAAACCATTTGTTACTGTTCTAAGTTTAACAGGATTCTCATGGAATTTAGGTGTTAAAAATATATATGGAAACTTAATCTTATGAATGGAAACACCCAATTTTCTATATATAGCAATGATGTAATTATTAATTTCTTTATCTGACTAGTACAATCTTTTAAAAGATTCATTGCTTAAAAAATGTTCATTCATCATATTATTATATTATTATAAAAATATTTACAAATTATAGCATAATTACCCGGCACTTTGTCTATGTAAACAATGGCAAAATTCTTTGGTAAATCATAAATCTTCTTTTTTGCATCTTTATAAGTAAGTACTGATTTAGAATAATAGTTAAATTTCATCAAATCTTTTAAAATTTTGTACTTAAATTCATCAAAAGCCTCTAATGTAACTATATATATATATATATATAGTTACATTTTTAAAGTAGGTAAACAAAAAATATTCATTTATCTTGTTTAATGAATAATCGTTAATCTCTTAAATTAATGTTAATAATATTCTGATGAACCATAAAACATTCCCAACGGTCAACTTTTCTAAAAGTGCTTAAGTGTTTTACAGGCATCTCTGTGGTTGTATTCCCAAATAAGTTTTTTCATCCTTCTAAGAAAAAGATTAGAGTTTTGATATTAGATTTCTCAGTCTAATGTGTTTGATTAATAATTCCTATTTTTGTTGTTGTTGTTCTTTCTAATGCCACCTGTCTGACGGTGTCAGATCAAGGCCCACGAAATTCATCGTGGTCAGAGGCTAGATGTACGCGCCTGTCGTTAGATTTAGCTTTGAGCACCGTGTAGGTGACAGTACGATTTCAGTCGGTTCATACACGATAGATGGCGACAGCTGCTACGATCGCATACAAAACTTTTGGACCCACTGATTTAAGGAGCTTGTACTCCGTGTGTACTTATTGACCCACGATTGCTGGGCAACTTTTTGTTTGTTTACGTGGGTTTATTTAGTCCTTCTACTTTGTGTGGATTATTTTTATTCTCTTTGTATTTTTAGAGCACTACATTGACACAAAATAAATTCAAATTCTGTCTAAAACCTACAGTTTGATCATTACAGTTCCAAAGCTACGCAAATGACAACAAATGTATATGAAAAAATGTAGTACTTGAAATAAAGCAAAAGTGCTTACAAAATATCAAATAAATTGTATAATTTTACTCACATTTTGTTTGTTGAAAAAATCGACAAACCAAAGCAAATAACCATATTTAAAGCACTTTCTTCGGATGAAATGCACTTTTGTAAGGTTATGTTCAGTTATGTTTGTAGAAAGAGATTTCCATAGTACATGTGTCGTTCTCTCACTGTTTCACCTTGTAAGATGCACACGTATCTTATTCTCGATAATAGCAATTTTTGGCTCGCGATTTAAGGCGTTTCCCCCAATTAGTACCAGTGTTGAACTTACATTTCAAACGCATTTAAAAGTAATGTGTATTATATATATATATATATATATATAGGTATTTTAATACAAAACTTCTTCTCGAATTATTGTATTCTATATATAAATATTTTAATTGTATTCCTGTACTATGTCGACGGTTAAAAAATTTTAAAAAGCCATACTAGATGACTGGATGTAAAAGAGAAAGTCTGAAGTAATTTAGTGTAGAATATCGTTTTAATAACACGAAAACAAATTCATACGCAACGATTTAGAAATAATTTTCATAAAAACGCATCAGTTTTAACCCTTTTTAACACGCTTTTATAAGTTTCACTTGCATGTAACGGAATCTTGGAACTCGATTTTTACCCACTTTAAAAGGTCAGATAAATTCGAATGTTTGCACACTTGTCAAGGACCGATGACAATACAATAATTTCATAATTTTATTCCATTGTCCTTTTCAGGATCGTCAGGAATAGGGATAATCAGATTTGGCGACAATTCCACATTCCACTTTCAGATTTGGCGAATTATTGCATTTTCCATTTTTTAATTTGGCGACCAATCCCATATATCATTTTCAGATTTGGCGACTAATTTCATACATCATTTACAGATTTGGCGACTAATTTCAGATTTAGTGACTAAAAGAATAAGGTGCAAACCTTAGGCGAGTGTTTTTAATTTAAAGCTAATTATATGCAAGTATAAAATACACTTGCGGTTAACAAAAATAAAACAAGCAAAAAAGTGTTCTGTATCTGAGAAAGTGGAGGGTGTGTGTGTATTACAATTTCTTCCCATAATATAAGCATTTTTCTGAAAATGAATATAAAAAAAATTCGTGCATGTGAAGAAAAAAAATTTATGTTCCAACTGCTTAATATTTTTTATTTTTATAAAGCAATACGCTAAGAAGTGATGATACGAATTAACATTATAGGAATACGTTTAAAAGGTGAAAAAACGATTGATTCTTAATATTACTATGTTTTTATTAACTGGTTTTCTTAATGTCTGTCCGGGTGGAATTTTGTAATTGATTTTAAACTATGTGACTTTCCAATGAGCTAGAAACTTGAAATTTGGACCATAGCTCAAGACTGGATGGAAATGCATAAAAATGTGAAAAAAGAAAAAAAAAAAAAACGAAAAGGAGGAACTTTATAATTTTTAGTACTTTATAAAAACATGGTATATTAAAAATTTTTTAATTCGAAATCTTTCTTCTTAACACACTTTTATTTATTTGACCTGTTCTATAGAGACGGAATCTAATGTAACGATACGGGACTCATCCGAGACCCCGTAAACGGAGCTAATAAATACACTTCACACCCGTTAATTAATATCCATTGAAGAGCAAGATTAATTCCACATCCACGTAATTCCAGCTTCAAATATCAAACTGAAGGATAAATTCAACAATGAATAAATGATAGTTTAAATAACTAAAAAACACGCTTTTATTGTAGTTCAAACTAAAAAATTAAAAATAATTTATAGTTTAAAAAACACTAAAAAACGCGCTTTTATACTGAATCGATCTAAAAAGTATAAGAATTATTTTTTTTACTTTTTAGTTCGATTCAGTATAAAAGCGTGTTTTTTAGTTGTTTTTAAACTATAATTTATTTAAAAAATTCTTAAAAAATAGAAAATATCATTATTTTGCAAAAAAAAAAAAAATTATACCGTATCGTGGCGAAATAAATGATCTTTCCGATTCTGTAATTATTTTTTGTCTGATTTCAACAGTAAAAATTGAGTGGCAATTTTAAGATGGTGCAAAACGTCGGATCACCGCTCGGCTGAAACGGAATGGAAGTTCTGCCAAGTAAACAACCCGCAGGAGTAAAACAATTAGGCGTTTTAAGGTTTTTAATTAATATTTTTTTAACTGATTGCAATATCGGAATAAATAGGGGCAAAACGGCTTCCTCGGATCGTTCCCGATCTTTTGGTACCTTCCGCGAGTTCCTGCGTGGTGCGGTTCGTGAGAAGATAGACGCACATAGATAGATAGATAGATACATAGATACGTTTGCTTACCTTGGAATTTTAATAGTGTAGATACACCCGCAAGTTTTATTTGCGAAGCATGGTTTAAAAACATTTTCCTGTGTATAATCCAGTTGTAATAAAAATAACAACTTTATAAACTCAGGAGCTCTTTATAAAGGCAATTTGTACAATTCTTAGAGAATTGAATGCCAATTTTCAGGGATTTTGACATACAACACTGTGCTATCGCTTAGTTTCGGTCAAATCCTTCATCGCTTTGTAACGTTATTAGACGAAATTAAGATATTTTTATTGGAAAAAGACAACAGTATCGATGAATTACCCAATATACACTAATCAACTGATTAAATGTTTCTATGAGACATCAAGCAGAATTTTAATGAACTGAATAAGAAACATGGTTTAAATGTTTTAACATTTATTCAAAATATTAAAATATTTATAACGGAACTCGACATATTTACTAAGGATTGGGAAATTAAAATCGTGAAATATTTTCCTCAATTACAAAAACATTTTCAAACAACAATAATTTTTGTAAAATCTGTTGACATTTAAGAAAATGCAATTAAAATATATAATGAATATGAAATAAACAAGACTTAAAGAGATTCAATCGTTAATTTGGAAAATACATTTCGCTATTTCATATCCATACAACATAGATTTGTTTTATTAAATTGAACCAGATTTATGTGGACTAAGATCGATAATTTAGAAATGGAATTAGTTGAACTTCAAACTTAGCAGTATGGAAAACAATTTCAAGGTTTAATTTCAATTGAAGGAAAATTGCGTAAAAATCTTACAGATATTATATTATATACATGGTTTTTATAATCATTTATATCAATGAAAAACGTTAATGGCATACTTCTATTTCACCAGAGGGCATTGCTGGCATTTAGATTCGAAATCCAGGTATTTCTAGGATTATTATTCGTAAAGATTTTGGACAGTGTCTTAATGAAGAATAAATGTGGACACAACTTCCACGCCTCAGACAATTGGTTTCTTTTTGGGAAATAGTACAATGCATCCTTATAAACATGTAGTGATCTACAGAGAATTATTAGCTAGTGTGGGCCTGATTCATCTAAGTTTAGTAGGCCTAATTAAAACACTGTTGCAAGAAACCAATCGATAAACAGTTATTTAACACCTGCAATGAAGAAAATCTTTTATTATTAGACCAAATATCAAACTTGGCCTGCTCAGTTGGAAGAGAGTTCAGCGACGACCTGCGCATTCTTTATTTCAAGGACTGAAATATCCAAGATTTGTGTCAGGATGACAGGCGGATACTTATCTTATTCAAACAGTTGAACCTCAGAATGTTTTTATTACTAGAGGTCTGGCCTTAATATCAGCTGAAGGAGGATGAACTCAGCAATGCATTTCATAATGTAAAATGGAGGCCACCATATAATTACAAACATGCATGGTGATGTTGGTATCTTTCAACAAGATCTTGCTCCATCAGTATTTCTAAGCTAACACAACAGATTGTTTTCAGAAACAGAAATAATGATTTGGAATGACATAGTAATTCTCATATAAATCTTTAAGTACAGTTCAAACTGTAAAGTGACAGGTAAAATTATTTGCCAACAAAGAGAAAGAAAACAGAACAGAGTGTTATACAGGATTTGGCTTCCTGATGACAGAGATGAAAATTTATGTTCCTAATTTGTTAGATGTACAAACCGTATGCAGAATCTCCTTCAAACTAGAGGAGATATATTTTGTATTAGATTACTATACCGTGCATTAGGATTGAACTATACTAGTAAACAACATTTGTAAAAATTTTGTGTTGTCCCAATTAATTCCCTTTACAGTACTGTACAGAAGAAAAACTAACATAAAACCATGTCTTAAATTTAGTTTTTAGGATTACTTTTAAAAATATTTTCCTCAAAGTAATTGTAATTTTGATGATCAACAAATGTAATAAATTGATAAATATCTATGGTGATGATTGAGATACCTGTTATACGTATAAAGTATTATAACATCAGATCAAATAACGTGTAATTGGCTCCGATATACCACCAATAAAAGTACCATTCTACGTTTATTCAAACGCCTAATTTTGCTAGCCTTGCTCAATTACTCTTCTTTTATATGATTTGTACTTTTCTGGCACATTTTGACAGATAACATAGGATGAAGAAAATATTATTTTAATTGAATTTAATTATTTTGCTGTATTATTTATTCTTATTCTATTGTGAAAATGATTCCCAAAGTGGGAACTTACTTTCTTCGAAAGTAAAGACGTTGAAAGTATTACCAATATGATCTAATACGTAAGAGCAAAGACTTACAGAGCTTAAAAGAATAAAAATAACGGAACTGCAAGACAACTTATGATTCGTACTTATTCATTATTCTTAAAGATTGTAACGTCTACTATAAGTAATCTTTTGCCACGATTTTGGTACAGCTTCTGTGTTTGATAATCTAAATATAAGTAATTAAGTCTTTTGTTTTATTTCAAAATTACACATTTTTAATTAAATTTTAATTCTTCTAAATCTACACGCGCTAATTTGTGTTCTGTTATAGTCTTAGGCGTGTTTAAAATCCTTCAAACAAGTTATAGACGGTGTTTTTGGTATTAATTAATAGACTATGTGATTATTATTTTATAAATCCAAGGGTTTTAAATCAATTTGCTTTTATTCATGCGACTTCCAAACATAGAGTCTTTCAGAACAGGACAGTTTATACATTCGAACTGATGCAAACATGTTTGTAACCACCTCTAAGCATCCTTATATTTGTTTACCTGTTCTTATTCTAATCATCGCCACACTATAGCTTAGCTTGTACTAAGAGTTTACGTTTGTAGAGCATTATCAGACAGGATAGATTTTATTCATGATGAATGCACTTGCACCTCATGAAAGATGAAGAACGAAAAATATTACTCGAACTTGGTAGAACAACTAAAACTGTAGGAATTACAATAAAATGATTTAAAAGTGGAATAAGGAGAAATTGCATGCTATTTTTCCAAAAGTAAAATGGCGCACCAGAAGTAAAGAAATTTAATATAAGAAATTTCAAATGATTGAACAAAATAATTTAAAAGCGAAAGCAGTAAAAATGAAAATAAATGAATAATTCATTTGAGGCTGTGAAGAAGAGATTAAATACTGAAAAGCAATAACTTCATTGTGGGAAGTGAAAAACTATGGATATTCATCGCTATTGAAATTAGCTATTTACTATAATAAATAATTCTACTTCACAGTTAGATTCAACCGCAATTTATTGCTTTTGAAAAGTTGATCTTATCTATGGAGATTTATCATTCCCTCAGTTCAGAAATCAAATCTTAATAAGGTACAGGAAATAGAAATTAAATCCATGTAAAAATAAAGTGTGAACAGGCAGTCTGATTTTGGTGGTACTATTTCAGTTGTCGGTTGTAAACCCTTTGAAGAAGTAAAATGGCTTCTGATTGTACGGACTTAAATATTTTGTTCCTATATGATAGATAAACTTAATGGCATATACAGCCTTCTGTCACCTCAATTACTTTTATTTGAAAATATGTTGATGAAATAATAAAATCATAGCGTTACTGAAGGATACATCAGATTTTCTACAAAACTGTCACAAAATAACTAAGAAAGCAAGTTCAGACTCAGTGATACTGTACAGATAAAGAGTCGTTTTATCTTTAAAGTCATTCTGAGTAAAACAGTAGAATCTGAGTTTCACTATATTAATATAATGTTCCTTGTCAAGAATGCGTTGTCCTTAGGAAGCTAACTTTTATTGTGTCCATTTACCTTTATCTCTCGTCTTTTGGAGACCATCCTCATTTAGGATGTTGACTCAGCTTACCGTTTACCTATTTTGAGACCGTTTTCATTAGGTTGCTGGCTCATGGCCTCTTTGGGGCAAATGCTTCATTGGGATGCTGACTGATATCTAATCACCCAGTCTTTGGAGGCGCCCTCTGTTGGAGGCTAACTCCTTGGCATGCCGTCTTGAAACTGTCCTCTTGAAGGAAGCTTGATTTATATTGTATCAGTATACACTTTACCCTTGTCTTTAAACTATCATTTGTTACGGATACTTGCCCTTTGTTTTACCTATCTCTGATAAATTGTTCTTATCCGTTAACATAACTGTTGTCTACAGACATAGTCTTCATTTAAGCCTTGTTGTGTCTGTAGAAAACATTTCTCCTACTTTCTCCCACCGTTTTACTTAAGAAACTGACTTTGTGCATTGTTGCCCATGGGATCGATTCTTCATCTTTCACAGGGCCGCTGCGATCATTTGCCATCATCGCATGATTAACAACGTGCTATCATAATAAACAAATAACAATAATAGTGCTGACACTTGTAGTTGCTTCTTTCAATTTGTAAACATTATTCTTTATATTCTTTAAATTCTTTTGGTGGCACAAATGTTTTAATATATTTTCTATTAGATTAAGAAAGGACTAATATGTATAGTTTAGTTTATGATATTAGATTTAGTTTGGTTTATTTTCCATCAACTGGCTTCAGATTTTTGTACACTTATGGAAGCAGTAATTATTTTTAAGTGCCCTTGCATTATGATTTAAATAATTCTACAGCGCTCTCTATTAGGCTCAAATTGGCTAGATTTGGAGAAATCATACTGTCACAAATTCATATTTGTGAATTTTCAGAAAATGAGTGCAATATTAATAGGAGTGGCTCATAGAATAAAATTGTTTGACCTAGCCAGGCCAGAGATAATTCAGTTAATGCTTGGGATTTGTAGTGTGAATAGGAAGAGATACCTTTAAATGAGTAGGATCTGGCAATAAAATTTTACATTCAAATGTGTAATGTTTCGAGCAGATGGATGCATTTCGTATGGAAAGGTATTCTATTAATAAATTGTGACATTCGAATTCTTTTGTCGAACTTCTTGTAATTATGAAAATAGCCTGTGATTTCTGTTATTTTCTAAAATTATATTAAGTTTTCCTTTTGCTCTCTTGAAAATCCATTTGTTATTGTTTGAATATCAAGGTACTAATGTTATATTGTTTTATTTTAAAATGTAGAATATTCGTTGAGTTACCTCTATTGGTTAATTTATATGCAATTCAATAACTCATAAGAATAATTTATAATAAGAATAATTCAATAACGTTAATCATTATTTCTAAAATTGTATTAACATGAGTTCAACTTAATAATAGTGTAAATTATTTTCTTTTAAACTTTGAAGACAAGTTTAAAATTTCTAAAAGAATTTCAGACCTTTGTAAATGATAATTACTAAAGTAAAATGAACTATCAAAGCGTAGTACCAATGCATGTTATTCATTCACAGAATCATCATATATTTCAAAGATCTTACTGTCTGGATTTTCTAGAGATAGTTGTTTTTAAAAGTGTATACAATAACAATTATTTCAATTTTATGTATCCATGTCCAATGCAAATAAAAGTTAAAACCTGACAAAAATTCTCTTTTGGAATACATCTTAGAAAAATACTCTTAAACTGAAGTACATAATGAGTAAATATCTGATAGTCTTTCAATAGAATATGAAAAATCATTTTTAAGTGCAGTAAGATTTCTTTGTTAAAAATAAAATTTTCACATGCTTCGTATATTATAAATCATCATAATATTAAAATTAAATATTGTCAAATGATGCATGTTAAATAATTATATTACTAAAATAAACCATTAACAAAAATCCAATATCCTATATGTAATTTTCACGAAATAATTTAGCATGTTCAAACAATTTCTAAAATTTTATATTTTAATATAGTCATTTTCCCAAGGGAACAATAATTTATAAAAATCAAACAGTTGTAGGTGATAAATTACTAAATTCATTTCAAATATTATTATTTTATAACATATTTTAAAACTTCCTGTCTTATTATTTACATAAATCATGATGACTTTAAGGCTACTCCACAATGCCTAAACATTTAAAAACAATTTGCAGGCACTTTCTTGTGGCCCATACCATTCCGAGAAATACATCACCCAAATTATATTATTAAAAGTTAAATCATTAAACATCAACAAGCTACCAAGAGTTTATCAGCAATTAAGTTCCATTATAAATGAATAAGTTTCTACTACTTATAAGCAAGATAATTAACTAATTATGTCATTGTTTTACGTTAAAATCCTAAGTTCAAGAGCACCAGTTTCCCAAATTATTCTTGAGCAAAATAACAAATTACTTCAAAGTTTTCCAAAGAAATACTAAATCAATTACTCACTTCATTCAAAATTAGGAACTTATATTAAACTGCAAATAATTTTGCCAACCAGAAACACATCAAGAACTTAAAAGAATATTACGTATTATTACCATGTTCAACATGAGCGAGACAGCTCCAGTTATTGGCTGTATGAGTGCAACATCCACAGAATCAAATCTCTATACATAAAATAAGATTTGGTTTCTGATCCTAAATCTCAATAAATATAATTGATCCAGAGTACTCTTGTAAGATTCAATATTTTGTAAAATACTCAACATGAAAATTTATTTAGGACTTATAAGCAGGATAATATCAATATTCATGAGTCTTTTAGACTTTATATTTATAATAAAAATCGATGTAAAATTTAAATCTAATGTGATAAAATCTTCTCAAATTAAAATACCTAAAACATGAAATTGTAATACACTTAGTAAAAATTGTATAGAAGTATTGATAGGTTTATACACAGTCATCTGAAAAACGATATTTGAAAATAATAAGTACCACACAAATATATTACAATAATTTATTTATTTATTTTGTAAAAGAATTAGGATTCCAAGATGACTTTTATTTTGATCATGAGTGGTGGACTTTTATATTTCATGAAATGGACATAAACATATTCTAATATACACAGATTTTAATTAAAGATTTCTAATTCCTTAATTTATTATATTTGGAAATCAATTCTCTATCAATCATATATTTTACCTAAATATCACAGCAGTAAGGACTTAAAATGTGCAATTTTTACATGTAATTTACAAATAGTAAATGATAATTTTGACTTCTAATGTTTAAATGGTATTGATTAAAATCGTAAGTATAAACATTAAAAACAAGTAAATTAAATATTTTCCATTTCTATAGTGAATGGTTCTCAAAAATCTTCTTTTTCCTGTATTCTAAAATTATTAAAACAAGTTTTTAGTTATAATAACTATGTATACCTGTTTTAGTACAACATATAACTTACATATCGATTTTAACATCTAATATTTGAATAATTAAATACTGAGTATCTCTTCCTGTGAAGATGTAAATTTAGATTAACTAAATATGTTCTATTGTGTTGGACACCTGTCTAATATTTTACCAAAACATCGTCATTTGCAAAATATTATTTTGGGGACGTAAAGGTATTTTCAATAAACTAAAACATTGAATTTTAAAAATCTCACAATAGAACACTCTGTTAAGTTATACAAATCATAATATTATTTTAATGCATTTATTTTCTGTACAATATTCTTCTGCTTCTATTCTATTTTGTGAAGAGCAAGCTTATCTAGGAAGGAATGGAAAGTGCTGGACTTAATCAAGGATATAGCAATTTATATCCCTGTATTAAAAGAATTTTTAAATTTTTACATAGTAATACATAGCAACACTACTCGTAGATTTAAACTAAAATGTAAAGAATAAAATAACAGAGTATCAGTTGTAGATAGTAAAATTGATAATTAGACATTTCTTTTATCGTAATTATTTTTA